>JAUCNQ010112202.1:0-11542 GCA_032352715.1 Bougainvillia muscus | reverse complement strand
AATATTTAACCAATCACAGAAGCCATGACAGTTCATTTCGCCCGCAACGATTTTCCATGTAAACGTGTCCTTAGGAACAGATTTGTTAAAGGAGAAAAACTTTGCATTGGATCAATTGACATCAGAGAACAACAAACATCTTGTTAATGTGATGGAACAACATCAACAGGAAATGGATGTAAGAGACCATTTTCATCACAGAAGGAGTGTTTTTTGTGCATTCACAGGATGCACGAAGACACTTCTTCTGTATGAAAATTGATGCGAATTTCCATACGAATTTTTTAGACGTTCCCTTAGTTCTTTCAAACAGGGTGAATTTTTTTTTACAATTCAGAACATCCTCAAAATTCTTACCACAAATCATACCCTTCTCACTGCAAAAGAACACACTTCTTCCGAATGAGAATTTTTACGAATTTACATTCCATTTCCATGTGGAGGCTCCTTTTACTTCTTCAGTTTCTTTAGTTAACTTTTTTTTATTTTAAATTTTCCCTTAATATTAAATTTTCCAGTATTGAATTTGTAAATTTGTGAATTTATATTCTACGCAAAGACACTTTCATAGGCGCACTCAGAACATGCTTTTACTTAGTCAAAGCAATAGAATGGAGATTGAAAGCATGCTCAAACTCATTAATTTTTAATTGCTTTTGTATACAAAAGCTATTAAGAATTAAAACGTTTAGTTCTTCATTGTGCTGTTCTGACTAGGGCTGGATCCGCCACTGACTTTGCTGCAAAAATTAATATCAAGCCCTTTTCTGCCCTATAAGATTTGGTGGGAAGTAATATAGCTATAAAATAGCAGTATAATGCGTATAATTGAGTATAATGCACAACAACTTACAACAAGCACCTAACTCTTAAAATCTTTTAAGGACATCACAGTTTTTATATTAGAAGTTGTGAGGATAGAACTCACACCTACTGGCTGTAGAGCAAAATGCTAACCGACTGCCGTAATCCGGCTGAAGATTAGCATGAAGAGAGCCGATTTGTCCACATGGTGACGTCATCAATTTCGGTTTGTCATGTCACATGCAATTGATCTGCGTGAGTGCCAGAAGTTTCTGGACCCGTAAAACATTACAGTGGAGGGAGTTCACTTCCTAACTCTTACACGACAAACCTAAATTAATAATCAGTTTTTATTTTGAGAAATTAATTTTCGGAAAAGGTTACTACTGGTGGCGTCTAATAACTTGTTCAAACAATATGTGTTATTTTTATCTCATAATGCTACTCGTATTTAGAAGTTATTGAGAAAATTTGCATCAAGTGTGCACGAAGCTGATAAATTGAGGATGGCTCAGAGAGAACTAGAAGTATGTACAGTATAACGATCTTTTCAAGCGATAAAATTTCCCTTCTAAGTGCTCTTTTAATTCGTGATGTCTAAAAATGGTGTCACATGCTATAACAATCTTGCAGCATGTGCTGCAAGATTGTTAAAGTGTGTGTGACCCTTTTTCGACATTTTGAATTGAAGGGTTAAATGCCAAATGACGCTGTGTGATTGCTTTTCGAGATGTTACCCTGTTTTGTGTTCTCTGCGTTTCCTTAAAATATATATTGATTACTCCTAGAGTTACTGGTGTAAAAATTATTTTTCAGGAGAAACAATCCCCATTTTGTTTGTTAATCTAAAGAAATTTTGCTTTTTAGATACTACGAGAAAAAAATACTGATCTTAATAGCCAACTTGAAGATACAATTAAGACTTTAAGAAAAACAGAGAATGAGCTGAAAGATGTTGTATGTACTAGTCTCAAGTTCAATGTTAATCTTGGCTTGATTGCATTGATAACCTGTTAAAACATTCTGATTTGTTAAGAACAAGAGCTTAATCCTTCATTAAATGACCTGTTTCTTAACCTTTTAATGTTTAGTGTTAGACAACGGTCATACGCGCTTTAACAATCCTACAGTATTTGCTGCATGATAGTAATAGCACGTATGACCACTGTATAGACCTGCTCATTAAAGGATTTAAGCGATAGTGTCCTTAGAAAATTCACTAGAGAAATGTTGGGGCCGGTGTAAATTTGACACAATTGTATTAGATATTTAAATTCTCTTCGTTTTTTATTTGAAAGAGGTATGATTTTGGATTCAACTATTTTTATTTTGTTTAGAAAATGAAACTGAGTGGATTTGAAAATCAAGTTTCAGATAAGGTATATTATCGAAAATATGAATACGGTGTTGACTAAGGACACGTTTACATGGAAAATCGTTGCGGGCGGAGTGAACTGTCATGGCTTCTGTGATTGGTTAAGTTTTTCCGATGGAAAAATTTAACCAACCACTGAAGCCATGACAGTTCATTTCGCCTATAGAAAGTCTTCATGTAAAAGTGTCCTAAGGAACTGTCTCAAAACTTCGCTTATTGAATTCCTTCATTCTAATCAATTATCATTCGTTTGGGAAATCTAACTAAATCTAAATTCAATACTCCTATCTGACATGTGTTAGCAAAGTTGGTACTTTAATCTGTACGGTAAAAAATAGTACAATGTACGAAAAAATGAGACAATTCTTGAAGAAGGACCTTATTTTATACTTTGACCCTGTTGATTAAGACCTAGAAATATATAGCAAGTATAACCCACCAAATTCACATTATTTTATTTTAGGTTTCTGAAGTAGAAGAACGATTTTCTATCAGAATCGATGATTTGATGAAACAAAATATTAACTTCAGGTAGCCTACAGTCTAATAACGTTACTTATAAAGTGCCGACATCTTTCTATCTAATTATTTTAACTTTTATGTTAAAACATCAACCTCAGATGCGTAGGTAGGATGAATACCTACAAAATTTGTATGGAAGTTTGTACCAAATTTTATTCAGAAGGAGTGTCTTTGTGCATACTTAGTATGCACACAGACACTCTTCTGTAATGAAAATGATACGAGTTGCATGTGGCACCCCAGAGCTATATTCAGAGCATACTTAGTGTTAAATATAGTAGTAGTTGAATGACAATTGAAAAGCTTGAACTACATGAAAAGTAATGTTATCCTTTAACGATTTATCAAACAACCTACTGAATATGGAGTGTTACTCCAGGTTTCAGCAGGTTGTATAATAAAATCCTTAAAGTAAAGAATCATTTTTATTCAATGTATAATGCTAAGGGCATGTGCGACCGCCCCACCCTTAGAGCAGGCAGATATAAAGAGTGCTATGCGCAATTTTTACCGCAAAAAGGACTCGCTGCGCTGGACACGCTGCCGTCCGGTGGTGGCTAACAATTATAGCGATAACAGTAATTATCTACATGATAATTATCTCCATCATAATTACCTCCACCATAATAATCTCCATCATAATAAACATACATTTGTATTATCTCCATAATCTCGCGCCGAGGCTGATCCAAGATGACACCTCAGCTATATAAAAAAATACATTCAAGATGACACCTCGGCTATGATGCGAGATTATAGGCAAAACTGGTGGGACCGCCTTATAGGCGGTCGATAATTGAACTACTTTAGTATAATCTTCTTCTTTTTTATTATAGTCGTAAATATTTAAAGAAGTGCGAAGAAGTACATTATCTAAATACAAAACTTGATGCAAAACATGTAAGCACGTTTCTGTAACTTAATTTAATAATTGTAATTTTACAGTTACAACCTTTGCACATCGCTTCCAGACAAAAAAACTCATTCTTATAATTTAGGTAACTTGGTCTGGTAGCAGAGGCGGATTCAAAACATGCTTTTACAGCAGCAAAATGTAGATTCAAAGGGATTCATTTTTAATTGCCTAATATGATGATAAATGTCTTAAGCCATCATACATTAAGCACTTTAAGAGTTAAAACTGTTTTTCTTCATCGTAATGCGGCGTAATGCTCTGACTAGGGTTGGATCCACCACTGGATGCTCATGAAAGATGATAGATAGAATATCAAAAAATGCACTATAAGTATTATTTCGTGCCATAAATCGATATTTACCTCAAGATAACTTGTTCATAACAAAATCTTTTCTAAACTGTAACTATTTTAAAAGGATCGAAATGCCTTTATTTTCGTATGGAATTGACACAGAATTCGTTCATAGTACCGTATCAAAACAGTTATGTGATGCAAATTGCAAATTTTGTAAATGTTAATGATTTTTATGACTTTGGATCTTCACCTTACTGCTGTAACAGTTTAAACCCTTAAATGCGTTGTGTTAGAAAATTACCATACACACTTGCACGTTTAGTGTGACCATTTTGAAGACCGGTACATTAAACATACTAGGATCGTAGGAGGAAATTATAATTGATGGAATTGACACTAAAATAAGATAAATTCATGATTGTATTTTGTTTAGACTGGTGAAACAACGGATGCTAAAAGTTTAATGCAGGTTAGTTAGAACGCATACTAGCATGAGCATGTTATAAATCTTTCCTTCATCAGTCAAAGTTAAATTTAAGTTTATAGACCCATGTGAGTTAAAGTTTTTGAAGAGCGTTCACAAAATTTTGTATTAAAGATATCAAAATGATGCTTCAGGATTCTTTCTCTAAAGTTCTTTTCATTGACTAACTTTTATTGTATGATCTAAAAAGGGTATCCCTTTTTTATTTTCAATCAGCTACAATAACTTGAAGAAAGTGTTTAGGTTTTAAAAATTCACTTTAATTCATATCGCAAACTGTATCATTTTCATCTCAGATGAAGTGTCATTGTGCATACAAAGTATGAACAAAGACGTGTTTTTCGGAATGACATTTGATAGGAAGCCAATTTATAAAAGCAAATGTTTGAGATATTTTCTTACCATAATTTCCGAAATTAGTTTTAAATTATACATTCTAAATGTTTTGTGTTGTGTTGACAGTTAATCGATTCGTTCATTATTTCTATGCAGTTCGAATTCAGCATAGGCTATTTAAAATATACTGATTTTTTTAATTTTTAGTCTGTTATCCTTTCCCGTGCCAGAACAAATGTGAGTTTGACTGCTGCCTGTGCACAAGATATTGAAATGCCCGTACGGAAGCCTGATCAGACGAGACCACGTAAATATAGTGTTCCAGTAACCGTTATTGAAAAGAAAATTGCTATAATAGACAGTAGTGAACAAAAACCTGGTTCGCCGTCAGTGAAAGAAAGAAATGTACGCAGTTCTCGTGGAATCAGGTCTGGTGGTAAGGTCGTTTTACCTGCATTAGGAGAGAAAAACAGCCCATCTCCTACATTAAGATTTTCCACTCCATTATCAGATGATACTCTTTAATGCTACTACAAGAAAAGTATCTATTCTGGCGTTTGTAGCGTTCGATCTGTTTTATAAGGGCAATATTTATATGGAATAATCCTAATACCTAGTTTGCAAAGAAAACTAGGTATCTTTAAGACTATTTTACACAAACGGGGTACTTACACCATCGTATTTCAAGGGACAGCGTCCGATTGTCAAACGCTTAAAAGGCCTATGATTATAATCTGATCATGTAATTTTAGTTTCGGTTAACGGTGTTTTATTTATATATCTATGGATGCACCCATACGCTTCGGCTAGGAGCTCTTTTTTATTGCTCAAACGGTTCTTCTTAAGATTCATATTCTAAATTTGCTGTGACATAATCTTCAGAGATGAAAATGAAACGAATTAAAGCTACTTTGGAAACATATTATTAATGTGTTGATCCAATAATGTGGAGATAATTCTTTCATGAACTCTTCAAGGAATAAAACATGATATTTACTTTTTATGTCAGGGACCTTGACGTTTTGTATCTTTCTATTATTACACATAGATAGTTGACAAAATGAAGAGAGAAACTAGAAATGCAAATACATTCTTTCTTCTTTTTACAGTTTGTATTTTTGAATTTATAATATATTTTTGTGAGTTTTTGTATTTTTGTAAATACATTATCTTTAACACTTTCGCGGATGTTGAAAAATGGTCTCACATACTTTAACAATCTTTCAGCATATGCTGCAGGATTTTTGAAGTATAGGTGACCATCTTGGGGCATCATGTATTATTAAAGGGTTAAAAAGATAATATTGTTAGCAGCTAGTACTATAATAATATTTTCCTCTTACGTATTTATTTAGGATTCTATATTCATCACAGAAGAAATGACTTTGTGCATACTCAGTATGCACAAAGACATGCCTTCTGTAAGATAATAATTGATACTAATTCCCACACCAATTTTGTGGACGGTCCCTTACACCTTCAACAGCGGACCTGTATCTGTAAAGAATTATAACTCACGGTAATTTTTTTCATGTCCATATAACGGTTGTAGCACAATAGAGTTGTTCAACGTTTTACATCACAATAGTAGAAATTTCTATTTTATGATCATTATACGATAGTTTATCGGGAGGGGATTTACATATCATTTCTTTGTATACAATTACAACCCAGTGGTCACAAGACTAAAATTTGATGTTTATAAGTCCCGTGTCCTTGTACTGTACCAAGTATCCACAGAGATATTATTCATTCTGAATGAGAATTGATACAGTTTTTACAGCAATCAATTATTAGTATTGAAACTTAATTGTAGTAACTGCGTCTCAAACTTTAAGCTGTGATGGTATTTTATAATATTTGTACGATTTTATATATTTTTTCTATGATTAATTTATTTGTTTTTACATTCTGTAATTTGTTTGTTTTTAAATATCTGTCCATTTGCTCTAAAATATTTCTTATTTTTACCTCATGCCAGGGACTTCTGAACTTTCGATTCAGTCGACATTCACCGGTTTCACTCTTTACTTAGAAGGTTTTTGATAAATGACACAACAATAACAAAGCATCAATAATTTGAAAATCTCTGACGTAGAAGTAATAAGCTAACTTTGGTCCAAATACTTTTTCTGTGGAAACTGTTGGTACGGTCAGGTGTCAAGCAACCATTTGATCCATGTAGAAAACTTAGGGGTGGGGGTGGGGAGTGGGCCTGGTAGTGGTGGTCTTGAGAATATTACTACTACTTCTCTCTACAAGTTTCGTATCACGAACAGATACCAATTTATTCTATGAAGTGAACTGTTCCTAACTACACGCATGTGCAATGTATGATTCCATCTAGCACACCATTTTGTAAAAACGACGATCCTTCAATACGATGCATTGGGTATACATACTCTATAGACATTGCTGCTGAAATCTGATCATGCAGCGTGTAATTGTTTATGCGGACTTAAGTTTTAAAGACGAAGTGGACAGGGATAATAAGTTTGTATGTAGAGCATCCACATTGTTTTGTTGTGTTTCGGATTTTTAGACTGTTCTTGTTAGGGTTAGGGTAAATTATAACCTGCAGTTTCCTCTTATTAAAAAGGTTGTCGGGTGTTCTGTCATGAAAACAAAGCTAAAAGTTAACTTTTAATGCATTTTATCAAAAACTGGTCACACACATACACACAATCAGCAAACGCTGCAGGATTGTTTAAGTATGTGTGACCAGTTTGAGAACAATGTAACACAATTAAGAATGAACATTTGCTATTTTGTTTCTAGTATTTCATTGTGATAACAATATAGAATGCTTAGTGGGTTGTTTTTATTTTAGGAGAATAAAGACCTGAAAATTTGACTCAGATTGGTACTTTTTGTTTACTTTTTTTATCAGTTTTAAACTTTTACTGCAGGGTAAAAAAAATAGTCATACGCACTTTAAAAATCCTGCAGCATTTTCTGCAGGATTGTTAAAGCACGTGTGACCATTTTGTAGACCTGTTTCTTAAAGGGTTAAATATTTAAACATACAATGCCAGTTACTTAATCCTTTTATTGAGCAGTCTTAAGCCGAATCTCAGTAGAGGCGGGCGATATTTTCCGCCGCTACATATTTTTGATCTCCACTGAAAACTATAGAAATCAAAAACAGTGGATCAAAACAATAAGTTTTTTTTAAAACACTAGGTGTCATAATTTCTTTACAGTTTTTAATGCATTTTTATTGGTTAGTTTTTATGGAGACCGGCGAAAAGTAGAAATGGTTTCTATTTTTCGCCGATCGACATAGTATCTACTGCGCATGTGACGCTGCGGAAAATGTCGCCTGACTCTACCTTTTCCGCCTCGTGGAGATTCGGTTTTAACTGATTCATTAATTATTTAATTAGACTAGGTAAACTATTTTAATCAGCACATAAAACTCTTTTCATAAGATTATAAAATTTCTTTGGAAATTTTATTAGAACGGAAATCTAGCAATAAAAAAATACAGTTGCTGATATTTTCTTCAAAAGTTTCAGCTTCATCTCGTTTGCTATGTACCTGTGTTAATTGTATTGACTGGCTTTTTATTTGTGCTTAAAATGTTGTTTTTTCTATCAAAGTGTTTCGTTTCTATTAATCTCATTTTCAAATTTAATCCTTTAACGCCTGGTGGTAACAAAATGGTCACCCACGCTTTAGCAATCCTAAACCAAAATGCTTTATGACCATTTAATAGACACTAGTTAATTAAACGGATGGTAATTTTGAGTTAACACCGTCATTGAAACTTAGATTGATAACAGATTATATCTTAAGTTTTTAGGAGAAAGACTTGCAACAACACAATTAATGCATTGAAGACAATTAAGATGCCATAGATACATAGTCCATGTGAGTCAATGGTTTTTGTGACTCCCATACATATCTTTGATACTGATAATCAAGGCCTTTTAAGCATCCGCTAAGATGACGCTGCCCCTTAAATTACGATGGTGTAAGTGTCTATTTTATGTGAAATACTCATAAAAATACCTAGTTTTTTTTTCTCGGGGTTATTTTGCATAAATATTGCCCTTTTTAAACTGAACGAACGCTCTCCTCCCATTCTAGATTAGACCCTGAATATGAAATGAGTCCATAGAAGTATCAATCCCTGAAGATGTATTGGGAGAATAGTCTTGTTTTTCATCTGAGAAGAATTGACTTTGTGTTTACATTATATGCACCATATTCACCTCAGGTGAAGTGTTATTGTGCATACTAAGTATGCACAATAACACTTTATCTGAGATGAAAATTGACAGGAATGAAGCGAATTTCTTAAGCGAATTTAAAGATGAAAAAAGGTAAAAAATAAAATATAAATTAGATATTATTACAAATTCCAATTTATTGGACTCGTCCCTTAGAAACGCAATTTAAGTTAAATTTCTTATCTACAATTATTTAGGCTCGTAAACTTTCGGAAATTTATCTTATAAAATAATCTAATAGCCAATCAGATATACATACTTGAATCTATTAACCAATCACACTATGCTTATCTGTGTTATACCAGTAATTGGTTAATGAAAGGTATTAGTAACAAAACAAAATGGTCTTTATTGACATAATGTAGTATCTATTAAGTTTTTGTTTCTTAATTAAACTCTTATTAGAGTTCTTATGTAAAAATCTTTTTAGAAGTATGAATCCAGTTTACAAAATCTCTTAGCATGTTCTTGAGCCGATTAAAATTTTAACTTTTTGTTATAAAATAAGTAATATTTTTGTGACAAATTGTTTTCTTAATTTTGCTTGTGACTTAAATTTTTATTTTGTTTATGCTTTTGTTTGCGTTAAAAAACAGCCGAGTCAGTCAAATTGTTAAAAAAATATTAGACAATTTTGTTTACTTGTCAGACTGTTAATTTAGACATCTTATGTTTTAAGGGCTCGCGCGCTGGCAAGGAGCGAAAAGCAACAGGTTTAACATTTAACCCTTAAAGAATGCACGGTGTTTGAAAATGGTCATACATACTTTAACTACTTTAACTCTCCTGCATCATATCCTGCAGAATTGTTAAAGCACGTGTGACTATTTTGTAGACCTGTACATTAATGGCAAAAAGGTTTAACTGACTAAATATAGAGTGAGTACAGGTTGTTTGATAAAATCGTTAAAGGATGACATGATTTCTTTCTCATGTGAAAATGTTAAATACGTTCCCTTGTACTTATAGCAGAAGTGTTTTTGTATGCATATAAAGTACGCTAAAAGACACTTCTTCTAATGCAAAAACTATCCTTTTACTCATACGAATTTTGTGGCTCTTACTACGAGTGCAAATTTTCCTTAATTATTTTTAGAGTGACTAGTTACAATTAAGATAGAGTGGGTGCATGCCAAAGTATAACCATGAAAGACAAAACAAAAGAACCCAGGGTAAGCATTCCTTTTTATGTATGTTAGCGATGTTTTGTGTACACATTATCGTACGGTTTGAGGAAAATATGGGCAATATTTTTTGAGTCTTTTTGAAATATATATGAACAAAAATACAAAAGACGAGAAAAATATCCCCATATTTTCCGATAACCGTGCGATAATAGGTTTATTGTTAACCTAAAACTCTTTTTAAAACTGTTCTTTTTGTTTTTCTATGTTCTGCGCTTACTATTTTAACTTACAAATTGTTCCTTTTGTTAATTCGAATGTTTGACTTTTTAAGGCCCGTTTTTCACATGAGAAGTTAATTGTCGGTATAACACCATCAATAAAATATGATTAATATGTGATTCTAGTGGAAACCAGAACGGATTAAAAATAAGTGTGTTACTTGTTTATGTAACACTCCATGTAACACTTTTAGCTAAAGTTCCGAGCGTAATTTGTTATGTGTAGAACGTTATTACTTATTATCTTTTAAAAATATGGGAATTATTGTCTGCTCATTGACCAATCAAAACACGGGATTTCTTAACACTTAACAATAATTAAGTTTATTTTCTCAACTCAAAAGGAGAACAAATAATCCAGGATTTTAATTTTTTTTACCCATCTATATGCTATTTGATGTACGCATTTGATTTACCCATTTGTTCGTTATGCGTTTGATGTTATTTTATGTCAGTTTTGAAGAATGACGCAAAAAATTCTTTAACCATTTAATGCATAGCAGCGTCCATTGAATGGTCATACACCTAAAGCATAGTATACTGCCTGATTGTCCGAGTGGATCCTAAAAAGGAACTCCACTAAAAAATTGAAAGTTGAAAAGTGATGCAAGTAGAATAAAATCAAATCTAGTAATGTAAGTTTCCAAAGAATTGGAATAATACACCTGAATGTCCAACCAATGAAACATGTTAGTTTCCTTATTTTATTTCATTTATTTGTTTTATTTAGCAGTGCATAGACTGCAAGTTATATAATATACAGTCAGTTTACAGACAACTGTTTTATTGAATTTTAAAGGGAATAATAACGGATCGTATAAGGTAAGGGACCGTCCGCAAATTCGTATCTTAATACGAATCATTTTATCACAGAAGATGTGTTTTTGTGCATACTATTTCTGTGCATTAAAATTGCTACAAATTTCCATACGAATTTTGTCGACAATCCCTTACCATTGTGATATAGGGCAATTATGTGTACAGCGGCACATGTTCTGAATAGAAATTGATACTGATTTTCATACTATCGGAAGCAGCCATCTGTACGTGTTCTTCAAATTATGTGTTCGGTAAATATTTGAAATATTCCTACAGGTGGAGTTCATTTTTAGCATTGTTGCAGGCTTAAAGCCTGCAACAATGCTAAAAATGCACTCCACCATGCTCGAT
>JAUCNQ010112191.1:0-11542 GCA_032352715.1 Bougainvillia muscus | reverse complement strand
ACAAAGAGAAGCATCGAAATGTAATAAAAAAAGTCGGCCTTTGACAACCCTAGTCAATCAGGTTCCTGGTGATAAGACTTTTAAATCTTCTACAGGTTTTCCTGTCATGTGGGTACACAAACTTATCACCCGAAAACCCTCTGACATTTAACTACAGTTAATATATTATTAGATTTTTTTTACGTACTATGTATGCTGTAAAAGTTTTGTATACCTACTGACAAAAATATATCTACTCTAATACGAATTTTGTGGACATTCCCTACACTTTTGACAGTTAAGGTTTTAATTGACCACAGAAATTATTTATATACACAATACACTGAGCATACATTTGCCATATGGATTTCATAAAATATAATATATCCATGGGGGAATCGTCGTCGAAAATGAGTTAATTATATTTGGCTTATCTTTTTACCAAGAGACCAATCATAGATAATATACCTTTAAATAACCTGCGAAATGCATGTATATAGGTTCATTCTGTGTTCTTGCAAGGCTGTTTATGAATTCACTGATGTCCCATGTCTAAAATTTGTATCAAATTCTTGTATCTGATATTTTTGAAGATATTAGTCCACATACCATTTACATCTCAGAATCGAAGTATCTTTGTGCATACTTAGTGTGCATTTGTGCATACATACATATTTGGTATGCACTAAGACACTTAACTTCTGAGTGCGAATTGGTACGAATGTAACTACAAACTTTGTGGACGGCCCCTTAGATGATTATCAATTTTTTTGAAGAATCATAGTCACTTAATAGTATTTACTGTCTCAGAAATTCGCTTAAATTCGCTTCACAATTCGCTTTTTTCCTATTAATTTTCATTTCAGATGAAGTGTTTCTGTGCATACTTTGAATGCACAAAAACACCTTATCTGAGGTGAAAATGAAGCAATTTTGTGAAGCGAATTTTTGATACGAACCCTAAAGTACCCATGTTGAGAATGCTAGGTATAAATGCGTTTAATTTGTTTTGTTTTCTCTATATTTACTAGGTATTAAATCAGTATGTCTATACGTTTAGTTCAGTCATTAGATGCACACCAAGAACGAGTATGGTGTGTAGCTTGGAATCCAACTGGGACATTATTAGCTAGTTGTGGTGGTGATAAAAAAATTAAAATATGGGGAAAAGAAGGTGAAAATTGGGTTTGCAAATCATCATTATCTGATCAACATAACCGAACAGTTCGTTGTGTTACTTGGTCTCCATGTGGTAGATACCTTGCTGCTGCAAGTTTTGATGCAACAATTTCAATATGGGATCGAAGTAATGGTGAGTTTGAATGTACAACAACTCTTGAAGGACATGAAAATGAAGTAAAATCCGTAGCATGGAGTATTTCTGGTTCATACATTGCTACATGTAGTCGCGATAAAAGTGTTTGGGTTTGGGAAGTAGAAGATGAAGAATACGAATGTGCTAGTGTAATGAATAGACATACACAAGATGTTAAAAAAGTAACATGGCACCCTAACGCTGATGTTTTTGCGTCTTGTAGTTATGACGATACTATAAATATTTATAAAGAAGATGATGATGATTGGACTTGTTATGATACACTGGCAAGTCATACTTCTACTGTTTGGTCTATTGCATTTGATAAGACAGGTGATAGACTTGTTTCTGTTTCTGATGATAAGACTTTAAAGATTTGGCAATGTTACCAGCCTAATAACCAAGAGGGTATCATCACTACAGGAAACGACCCTACATGGAAATGTGTTTGTACATTGTCCGGTTATCATACCAGATCAATCTTTGATGTAGATTGGTGTCATCAAACTGGTAGGATAGTTTCAGCAGGCGGAGATGACTCACTAAAAGTCTTTCAGGAAGACTTAGAAATGTCTACCAAAAGTGAAGCTTGTTTTAGTTTAGTGGCTAACATGGATAAAGCTCATCATCAAGATGTAAACTGTGTAAAATGGAATCCTACAGACTCAACATTAATGGCTTCATGTTCTGATGATATGAATGTGAAAATATGGAAGTTTATACCAGAATAAAGAATAAATCACTACAATAGAGCTCCAACGTATCGAAGTAACTCCTTTAATATTCTTTTTGATACATGGACGTCTTCATAGTAATGTTTCACTTCACTCTAGGATCAGCCTAAACTATCTGTGAAAATGTGCATTTTTTTCGAAAAAAGAAATTTGTTTATGTAAAAGAAAACTTAAAATGCCTAGATCAGCTAGAACTGCATTTGTTATGTTTTTGACAAATTTAGGAGGAGTTTATACACAGCCTACTCTAAGATAGCAATATTTCTAAAACTTTTTCACCCAGACAGAGGACCCTCCACAAAATTCGTATGGATAATCGTACCATTTTGATTATTGAAGAAGTGTCTTTGTGCATGCACAAGGACATTCCTTCTAAATAAACCTATGAATTATGTAAACATTCCCCAAGTTACTTTCCGTCATGCAGAATCAAACACAAGTTGTCACGGTAAAAGCTTTTTTGGAAATCATAACTTTTTTAAACATTTTTATATGTGAAAATTTCATTTTTTTATCCTCAAGAGAAAGCATATTGTGTCCTATAAAATTTTCTTTTTTTAGATCTAAATTCTGTTAGGAACCGTCTGCAAAACTGGTATCACGAATCATTCCATTTTCCTTCCGTATGTAAATTGATACGAATTCGATACGAATTTTCTTGACGGTCCCTTTCGCCCTTTAATTTCTGCTCAGACTATCCTCCCTTTTTTTAACATTATGAGAGCCTTATTCGAACATCAATACTTAAGTTGTTTACAAGGAAATATTCCCAAATGCATTTTAAATGTTGAAATTAATATCGGTTAAATAAGTGCCAGGTGCTAAATAGAGCATTTACGGT
Organism: Bougainvillia muscus; assembly: GCA_032352715.1. Classification (NCBI taxonomy): domain Eukaryota; kingdom Metazoa; phylum Cnidaria; class Hydrozoa; order Anthoathecata; family Bougainvilliidae; genus Bougainvillia; species Bougainvillia muscus. The sequence continues at coordinate 8,673 of JAUCNQ010112191.1, read as the reverse complement.
ATATCAACTTTTATTTAAAAACGTTTCTTTACGAATAATCTGTATCAGATGAAAATGATACCATTTGCCATACAAAAATTGTGAACGATTCTTTATCCTTTATTCTTTATACTTACGTGTTACAATAACACTTCATCTAAGATGAAAATGAAGCGAATTATGAAGCGAATTGCTAAGCGAATTTAAGTGAATTTTTGAGACGGACCCTTAGGGATCGTCATCAAAATTTGTATGGCAATTCGTATCAATCTTCACTCAGAAGAGGTGTCTTTGTGCATACTTAGTATGCTCAAAAACACTTCTTCTGTGATAAAAATAAGAAATTATGTTTCTGCTAATATTTAAGTAGGATGAAAAAATTGACGACAACGTCTACGACAAATCCATGTTTATTTAAAATTTTGACGAGCTCTTTTGACGAGCTCGTCAAAATTTTAAATAAACATGTATTTGTCTAGACATTGTCGTCAATTTTTTCATCCTATTTGCCCCATTATGTTGGCTAGCAACTTAATATTTAAGTAGTTTCCATGAAGTTTAGGAGTTAGAGGATATAGTTTGGTACTTCTCGTAATGAACTTTCCTTGTGTAGAAATATTTTAGTCTGAGATACTACAATGACTTTCCAAGAATAATACTAGTTTGCTTATGCTAGATGTCGAGACGTTTTCAACGAATTTTCTTTGAATCTAACACTGCATGAATCGGTATAATCTATTTCGGATTACATAAGATTATTTGACATAAGGTTCATAGAGTTTGTAGTAGAAATTGTTTCATTGTTTCATGTTACTTTGTTTGCTCAAAACATTGTCTAAGATAAAAATGGTACGAATTACGATGACCAATTTAAGGGTAGGTCTCTTAAATCCCTTTTAAGTAGCGTAAAGAAACACTCGATTTTGTAAAACTGTCCAGGGAAACATAAGAGCTAGAAATCTTAGTGGCCGTTCACAAAATTCGTGTGTCAAATCATACCATTTCTAATACAGATCAAAAAGGGTCTTTGTGCATATTAAGTATTTTGTGGAAGATCACTTATTTCTAAAGTCTTAATCTTAGAGACCGTCCACAAAATTCGTTTCGCAAATCATTTCATTTTCATCACAGAAGAAGTGTCTTTGTGCATAAGTATGCACAAAGACACTCCTTCGGAAAAAAAATTGATACAAAGTTTGTGGATGGCCCCTTATTCATCAAATCTTCCATTATTACAGATGTTAAAGAAATTATTTTCAAAGAACCTTACATTATTTTGTTGTCGTTGTATATGTAATCAAACAATACCAAAGTATAACCGTATACCAATACGACATGCCTCAACCAATGCAAACATTAACAAAGATGGTGGTGATGAATGGAAAGATGATAATGCTGTCAAATACTCCACTTCAAAAGCAGCAAAACATAGTGTTAATAAAACCGTTGGATATAATCCAGATGAAGAATTCTCAAGAAAACCTTTAATTATCGGTCTTGTTAGTTTTACTGTTTTAATGTATTTTATGTTTGTTCATAAAGGAGAAAAGAATGATGTTTTTCAACTAGATGTAGAAGAATTAGAGAGACAAAATAATGAAAAATTTGGATTAAGCGAGACAAATATTAACGATATTAATGTAATTGTAGAAAACTCATGATAACGATTCTAATAAAAAATGTTGGTCTTATTATTTTTGGGAGGAAGTGCATGTTGGTTAAATTCTAAGGGTTCGTCTCAAAAATTCGCTTAAATTCGCTTCACAATTCGCTTCATTCCTGTCAATCTTTATCTTGTGGCATACTTTGTATGCACAATAAAGATGGTGGCGATAAATTTGAAATCTATCTATTCAGAAGAAGTATCTTTGTACATACGGAAGCATCCCTCCAGAGGTGCTCTTCAAAAAACTCCACCAAGGACACTTCTGTAGGAATTTTTCAAATATTTACAGAACACATAATTTGAAGAACACGTACAGATGGCTGCTTCCGTACATACAAAGTACAATAGTACAGTAATTGTGGAAGTATTAAGCTTTTAACGCCTGGTGTCCATCTAATGGACAAACACATTTTAACATCCTGAACCATTTTGTTACTAGTTTTTTTGTAGGTTTTAATTTAAGTTGCGTCAGTAAAACTGTATGCACATTGACACTTCTCCTGAAAAGAAAACGAAGAATTTTTCGTAATGAGAAAAAATATATACTGTAATATAGAATTTATTATAGGAACTAAACTAAAGTGTGTTTACTTCACTCGTCAAATACAATTGACTTCTTCTCGTAAAACCTTGAACAAAAGAATAGCTGTTTTTGACTGGTTGATTTTCCTTATAGCTTTGATCTTAGTGAACTCATGGGATTATCAGGGCCTCATCTAGAATATGAGGGCAGCGTCCGATTAGTTGAATAAAGGCAATGTTTATGTAAAAAAGGCCTAAAAATACCTAGTTTTTATTGAATTTTTAAATTTAACATAAAAAGGGCAATTTCTTCGTCATTATCAACGGTACAACGGCAGATCCAGAGCTTGAAAATAGTAGGCAAGTACCTACGAAGAAGTGTAAAACAATTGTAATTTCAAAGAAATTTTAATTGTTTTACACTTCTTCGTAGGTGTTTGCCTACTCCTGGATCCGACCCTGGGGTAGTGTCGGATTTTCGGACCCTCAAAAGGTTCTGAATCTCAAAAGCTCTTTTCGTGTTTTTTTTTTGTGATGTTTGTTTGTCAATAGTATTTACCATAATGACACTCCTTTGAATAAGTTCAATAAGTGATGCACGCTCATGGGACAGTGTGATTTTGCATCAAAATTGTTTTTTGTTTGTAAAATGCTTATATTTGATACTGATGGAACAGAATTAGTCAAATACACTGTTCTTCATGATTGTCAGATTTCCAAAATTTTCAATTTTACGCAGCATATGATACAAAAATAACAGAATGTTACCTTTATATCATTTTTTGTCTAACACTTGTGTTTCCTTTACATCAAATAGGGTGAAAATTAGCTAGTTCAATTAAGTACCGGCTAGTAAATGGGCTATTAAAAAATCGCAGTATTGTAACAGAGAAAAAAAGAAGCTGTGAATACATGCTAAAACAATAAAAGTTGTTACCTCGTATATCTTTTACTTCTGTGAATTACACTGGAAAAGTAATTGTTTTAAAGAAACATGTCTATGGAGCAGCAGTTTCCAAGGAAAAAACAAGAAATTCTTGAAGCCAGATGCTTACGTGTGACACTGCTATTCTCCCTTATTTAGTTAGAAAAGCATATTACAGGTGTATCCTACATTGAAATTTTCTGAAAGTTTTCTTGGTTTTGGGGATATAATATGTACCACATGCTTCCAGAAAAGTTTCAGGTCTAACAGGGTTACTATAATTGGGATAAGCAAGTAAGTATCCTTTCTCCAGTTGACAAATGTGTTACAGTGTGGGCATTGAAACCCTGTAACACAAGCTAAGAATATAGAACCTCTGCTATCCTAAAATACTATGATTCAAATTTTTGGGTAACAAAATTTTATTTATCTTATGTTACATGTGTATCCAAAAGATTCTGATTTGTAACAGAGTGCCTAAATGTCCCAATAATGCCTCAAAACGTACAACACTAAATGAACATGTCCTTTTATGAATTGCTTTTATCTTAAATTCTTAACTAGGTTTTCTAAAAAAATATGCTTTTTCTTAAGCTGAGTCTCCAGTAGCGAATAATTACGTGGCAGGTGACATTTTCCACCTCTTCATTTTCGGCGGCGGAAAATAAGAGGGATCTCCGCATACGATCAATGTCACATGATCGAGTTAGTAAAGAATGAGAATGTTTACTTAGCAAAAGTTTCAAGCATTTCTATTGGCTCATACTTATGGCGGAATTTGTTGAGGCGCGTATATTAGAAACCATTTCTACTTTTCACCTCTCAATCTTTTCCGACGCTACATGTAAAATATTGAGCAATATAATTAAACTGCGCATGTGCAGTGGTGGAATATGCCGCCCGCCGCTACATTTTCCGTTATTGGAGATTCGACTTTACCCGAAAGTAGTGCGATTTTTAAGTTAGTCCAGTGGTGGATTCATACCTAGTCAGAACATTAAAATAGAGACTAAAACTTATTATTTTTAATGGTTTAATGGTTAATAAATGATCGTTAGCCTTTAAAAGGCTATCAATTGTTATAGAGAATTGAGGAGTTTTGTTCTCTTTTTTATTGCTTTGACTAGGTTAAATAGAGTGTTCTGGGTCCATCTATGAAGTTCTTTTTAACAATTTCCATTGAAGAAGTGTTTTTGTGCATACTTAGTATGCACAAAGACACTTCTTCTGTGGTGAAAATGGTCATGATTTTGTTTTGATTTTGACTAATGTTTTGATTTTTCTTTAGATAACAAAAAAAATAACAATAAAAAAATAACAAAAAAAGTAACCAAAATGCTTCAAAAATTAAAATCTAGTTGTAAATTCTTCAGTGTTGGTTTTGGGTTTTTTTCATCTTATTTTGCTTATCAATATCAACAAACAGTTGGTTCAAAAGTTGAAAAAACATTCAATACTAATGTTACACATATACAAAACTGGTTAAAATATAAATCTAAAGAAGCAGAATATTATTTACTACAGTGTTGTGAAAGATTTTCAACATCACCAATCTTTCATCAAGTTGAGATGACATCATTTTTAATTTATCTTGCAAATAGTAAAAGTGTATTTCTTCATGATATTGGTGTGAAACTTTTAGCCGTTGTTCAATTCCCTGAAGATATGGATGTAGTACATTACATCAAGAAATGTGATCATACCGCTTTGATTGGATTAGCAAGATTGGACAATACAAATTTAAAATGGTTCCAACAAAGTAAGATAGGTGTTTTAAATAATCAAATAGAGTGGCATGATGTTGAGGACGACAAGTATCTTAGCAGTATGAAACAAAGATTGGATACTGTAATTGCAGATGTTCAGAAACATCTTCCAAACAGCGAACAAGATTGCTCTATTTGGCTTCATCAGAAAGTGTTTTATGTTCCATCTGAAGATCCTGTACCAAACATGATGTCAGACCTTTGTACAGAAAGAGATTCGTTGATATTTACCACCAAGAAAGATAATCCTTTGCATAAGAACATCTTTACATATCTAGAAATCCTCCGAAGATATTCAAATGACAAATCTGTTTTATCTAACAGCTCTATGGCTACACAAATTTTATCCACCGTCCAGGAAGTGATGCTTCTTTTTCCTAAACAACTTAAAGTTCAGATTGCTTGTGGAAACATCATTGGTAACCTAGCCATAGATGATTGCAATAGGAAAGTTATTGTTGATCACGATCTGTTACCGATTATTAAAAAATGGAAAGCTGGGGAGAATACAGCTTTACAAATCATTGCAGAAAGAATTCTATACAACCTTGATGGTGTCCATAATAAGAAGAGCTTGCTCGCAGATGGTCTCTACATTTTGCATCCTACGGAGCATTTAAACAGTACACCTCCTGATGTTGATATTGTATTTGTTCATGGTGTTCATGGAAGCCCATTTCATACATGGAGACAAAGTGATACTGTAGATTCACAAAATCAAAGTCAGTGCTGGCCAAAAGATTGGTTGCCACAAGATTTTCCAAATTCTCGTATTATTTGTGTACAATACGAATCATCATTATCCGACTGGTTGTTGACATGTCCTACTGAAAAAGTCAAGTATTCCCTTGATACCCAAGCTGAGAATATTAAGAAGAAACTGCAACATATCGGTGTTGGTGATCAACCAGTAATATGGGTATGTCATTCAATGGGTGGAATTATTGTGAAGAAGTTGCTTCTTTCATCTGGCCATTTTATTAAAGATAAAAGTGAAGATGTTCTGTGTTCTACTAAAGGTATATTATTCTATTCTGTTCCTCATCTTGGATCACCAATAGCTAGTCAATCAGAGAAGGCTAGATATATCTTATTCCCATCAATTGAAGTAAACGAGTTAAGTGGTAAAGGAAGCAAATTAAAAGAACTTCATTCAAATTTTGCAGAGCTGAAAAGTGAATTCAACATAAATTGTATTGATTTTGGTGAATCACGTCCTTTATCAATTCCATACATTAAATTTAAATTAATGGTTGTACCCAGCGCATCATGTAATGTTGGTTATGGTCGATTTATTTTACTTGATGATGTTAATCATGCTGAAACATGTAAACCAGCTTCGAAGGATGATCAGAGATATACCGAACTGATTAAAATGGTTAATTACACGTTAACCGATAAAAAGAAAGTTTAAAACTAATATATTTAAGTATTATAATGGTGGTTGTACAGTATTTATGTACAAAAAATGGATATTAGAATATTATCTTAAGAATAGGCTACGATCTTCGTTTCGCAAGTGTCGTACCTGTTGTGCCTTTACAGAAAAAGTGTCTTTGTACATACTTCATATGTACAAAGGCACTTCTTATGTGATGAAAATTAGTACGATTTGCGAAAAGAATTTTGTAGAGGTCCCCTTAGATTATTTGTATTTCTTAAAAATGGTTCTTTCAATTTATAAATGTTAGAGACCGAAGCATTTTTGTGTACAAAGAGACGTTTGCTTACGTGCTACTTATAACATTTTGTATTGCAATACTTTTCATTTTCATCCCAGAATAAGTATATTTTGTGCACACTGCTTTCTATTAAAAGTTACAAAATCAGGACTTTCCGCTTTCCATCAACCAAGGGGGGAAAAGTGAAAGGTCCTAGGAACGTGATTGTTACCTCATTTTTAATCGTACCAAAGTAGTAACTAATGATGACTGATGGTGATTTTATTTTATTTCTACTATGTATCAGGGTCGGATCCAGGAGTAGGTAAACACCTGCGAAAAAGCGTAAAATTATTAAAATTTCTTTGAAATTTTAATGGTTTTACACTTCTTCGCAGGCACTTGCCTACTATTTTCAAGCTTCTAGATCGACACTGTGTATGTAACAGAAATAGAATTATTACCATGATTATTATTAAGACTAGGGACCGTCCACGAAACTCTTATGTAAGGGTTCGTCTCAAAAATTCGCTTCAATTCGCTTCACAAATTGCTTCATATTCACCTCAGATGAAGTGTTATTGGGCATACAAAGTATGCCCAATAACACTTCATCTGAGATGAAAATTAACAGGAATGAAGCGAATTTACTAAGCGAAATTTTGAGACGGTCTCTAAATTCGTATCAATTTTCATTCATAAGAAGTGTTATTGTAAATAATAAGTATGTACAATTACACTTTATCTGATATGAAAATGAAGCAATTTCAAATACGAATTTTTTGAACGGTCACACTTAGAAAAAAATATTTATGATTTTTTCATTAGACTGAAAAATATATCATTAGCTGACTTTAATTTGTGCATTTGATTGACTCAAAAATAAATAAAGATATTTGATTGTAGTATAATGACGTCATTTATCATTATTCAATCAAAATTTGGAGTCAACCCTAATGCTTTAAGATATATAGTCAGGGTATAATCCATAAGTTATGAGGGCAACGTGCGTTTAGTTTAATGATGGTAATATTTATGTAAAAAGACCTAAAAATACATAAAAGGGGCACTTTCGCCATCATTATTCCAGGGACAGTGATTGAGGGACGCTTAAAAGACCTAGATTAGGAGCCGTCTCAATAATGTGCTTTATAAATTCGCTTCATTCCTGTCGATTTGTATCTCAGATGAAGTGTTATAATGCATACTTTGTATGCACAATAACGCTTCATCTGAGGTGAAAATTAAGCGATTTGTGAAGCGAAATAAAGCGAACTTTTGAGACGAACCCTTACTGCCTAATACTTCTTGTATACCTCTTGTGTCAGGTTTTTTATTCTTGGTTGTAAATTCTTGTTTATTGCAACATGGATTATATATGGATTAGCTTAATTTGGTATTAAATCTTACTTTAACCAATCAGAATTGATTAGAAATTAATTCTGATTGGTTTAAGTCAAACTTAACAGTTTTATCGGCGTTGTAACAATCGACTTCAGCAATTTTATTCAACTAAAGCTTCTCCAATGTTACATACATATACCTTGCCATAAATCCTAAATTCTTGATCACACCTTAATATCTTCTTAAAACTTACGAATTTGTAACTCTTGCTTACTTGACAATCTCCCTCTTCCCCTGAATTGTTCACTTGTATTATAGACATTTTATCTTAATTTATATTATGTTAGGGACCGTCTACAACATTCGAACCATTTTCATCACAGAAGAAGGGTTTTTGTGCATACTACACATTTGTGCATACGAAGTATGCACAAAAGCACTCCTGTATGAAAATTGATACAAATTTTGATACGAATTTTGTGGGCGATGCCTTATAGGGGGTGTTTTGTTATAGGTTATAAGTGGTATTGTACATACAAAATATGCACAAAGACACTTCTTCTGAATGAAAATTTATTAGGAATGAAGCAAATTTATAAAACGAATTTTTATGACGATTCCTTAGTTGTTATTATTTTTATATATTGAGAAGCTTAAACATACAATAACATAGAATTATCTGTTACAAGCAATTTTATTCTAAATATCTTCTGTTTACAGTATTGTATTATTTTGTATTATTATTATTATTATTATTATTATTATTATTATTATTATTATTATTATTATTATTATTATTATTATTATTAT
>JAUCNQ010112180.1:0-11542 GCA_032352715.1 Bougainvillia muscus | reverse complement strand
TCTTCATCGCTACTTAGTTCGACTGCGGTGGTACTCCCTTGAAAAATAAATAGTTAATAATAGATTTATGGTGATAAGCTGTATATTATTTCATAACTTTTGGACCACTTATTTTTTAATGTTGAAACCACTTCAATGTCAACCTTAATATGACGGTATCGCTTGTATTGATGACGTCAACATTTTGTCTGGAGAAATTCACTCTGGTCAAATTACATGAAAAATAGATTTTCGGGAAGGTGCATAATAGGGTTAATTTATTCAAAACATCTCACTCAACTCAAATATATAAAATAGGGTGGCACAAAGGTTCCGTACAGAATTTTTAAACCATCAACAAAATGTCTTTTTTTCGTCCAATCTATTTGCTTTGACTAGTTTAGCTTTTTCTCTGGATCCGCCACGAAATTGGTATTCCCGAAAAAGTAGGGTAGTCAAATGGACAGAGTAAACCAATTGGGCCATGATTTGACTGTCTTACGTAAAACAAAGACCAACAGAGATTAAAGAACAAATAAGGAATTATAAGGTCTGACAACATATTTTTGTTGCAGATATATATTGTTAAATTTTAACATATAATAATACAGTATTAAACTTCAATATATATTGATTAGTTGAATGCGAACATATCACTTTGAAGAGGTCGGATAAGTGGAAAGTTAGCAAAAAGTGGAGAGTTAGAATTCGTGACGTCATTTTTGGAGAGTTAGCAAATTATGCCTGTTGCAAAAATACGACCGAAGTTCCGACCGTTTGTTGTCAAAATTCTACGGACCGCAGCGTTAGTGAAAGTCACCAGTCTTTTTGGTGTCAAGCGTGGCAGCACTCAAATGTTGATAGCTAGAACTTTCGAAGCTTTCATCTTTGAAATTTTGCGAGAATAAACACTTACTAACATTAATAAACATCTAGAAGTTACTTCAGACAGAGTATTTATTAACCGAAAATCTTCAGAATTTAGTATTTTGATTTTCCACTTCCACTTTCGTTTTCGCTGTGTTTTAGTGTTTGTGTTTTAAACTTATGACCAAACGATAATTTCACTCGGACCGAGTTCCCTAAACTCACGCGGTCTACATTCATAATTCCAGTTAAAGTCGTCAGGTTACTCTTAGCCAAGTGGATTTACAGCTTTAGCGTCCCTTGGCGAAGAAAGTAACCGGTTATCAGGTAAACTGAATGTGGATTCTTTCTTCATACACTGCTTAGTAATATTAAATGTAGTGAAGGATTCTTCCAAATAATTCGCTTAAATTTGCTTTACACATCGCTTCACTCTCATATAAGGTACGCACACCACTATTACACTTTATCTGACGTGAAAATTAATTAAAATGAAGCGAATTCATGAAGTGAAATTTTGAAGGGTAGGTGTAATTAACGATCACGATCCGACGATTGGACGATTCGCGATCCGACGATCCACCTTGTAGGTTCGAGTCCCACCAGGGGCAAAAAAAAATTATTTTTGTTTTATTTCTCTCGGTCAAGGCAAGGTAAATACTGCTTCGGTTTCATTGTTTAGTCATTAAAAAGTCTCCTCAGTCACTCGACTGGATCAGTTACCTGATAACCGGTTACTTTCTTTGCCACGGACGGGACGCTAAAGCTGCCATTTGGCGGTGAATATTATTTTTCGCGTCATTCTTTCAGAGCTTCAGCGAAAGACTGGCGAAATTGACATCGGTTTTAGGTAATTCCCGTTTCCGCTTGGTTCCCGTCAGCATCTAAATTATTGCACCGAGAAAATGACCCTCGACCTGGGTTTGTACTAGGCACCCTCGTTTAGAAGTTCAATGTGTTACCATTGCGCCACTTATAAATTTTAAATTATAAAAAATTTTTAATAATAAAATAATATTTTTCAATGTTTTATAAATAAACAATTATAAAATTGTATTTTTACAGTCAACTCCCGCTATCGCGAGCCTCCAAGGGACCAAGAAAAAGTTCCAGATAGCGAGAAATTTCGAGATATCGAATGCGTGCACTGAGTAAATAATGGCCAAGGGAATAAAAGATTTGTTCGATATAGCTCCAAGTTTGAGATAGCGCGTGTTCGAGATAGCGAGAGTTGACTGTAATTTCAAAAACTTGATCTACGGAAAAAATTACACAAGCTCCATCCAAACACCATTTCTACAGGCACGGTACCGGGTGGGGCTGAACACTCAATAATGTCAAAAATCCATGATATAATCAATGATAAAAATCAATACTAAGCGGAACAGGGTACGTCTGACCCCACCCCCCTCTCTCCACCCCTCCCTGCGACGGTATCATTCGTTGAATTATCTACGACACTAACGTGTTCAGAGTAAGAAGTGGTCGTGTTTCTTGAAAATGTTTATACATTTTTAACCCTGATATATATTAATCATAACATGGGTGCGATGTGATCATTAAGATAGTGATCCCTGCATTTTTAATCCCAGTGGCACAATGAGATAAATAATGTATAAATCCAATTTGGGGAATGATAAATATATATTTCCGAAAGGATTTTATTTTTTTTGCCCCTGGTGGGACTCGAACCCACAAGGTGGATCGTCGAATTGCGAATCGTAAGGAAGTAGGGAAGTCGTAGGGACTGGTAGAGAAGTCGTAGGGACTCCTAGGGACTCGTAGGGAAGTCGTAGGGACTCGTAGGAACTCGTAGGGAAGTCGTAGGTGCAGTCGTAGGGACTTTTATCAATTGTTTTGTTTTTGTCAAACTTTATGTGCAGTACTTCACAGGTGGGTTTTTCTACCGTGGGGTATCAAGTGTTCTTATATTCGTGACTACTAAGTTTTGTAATATTTGTTAATGAATAAAAAAAAAGAGAAAAAAAAATGAACTCTAAAGGAGTTTTACTCCGATAGCTCACAATTCTCGCTTTAGCTTTTGACACCTTGGAATTCTGCTATTTCAACCTACTGCAAATTGGTTGTAAATTCTTATGATTAAAATAATTTTGATATTTTATATTTGTCAATAGGTATACCATTTACCTTATAAATTGTCATGTCAACAATGACTTTATCTCGCAATATTGAGGCATGCAAGTCTTTTTAAAAATTACTCAATCGATAAAAAAAATGACATATCTTTTTTGTGTATAAAGAGTTTTTGATTTATATTCATAAAACTGTTTGATTAGCAGAAACTTTAGTCATTTTCCGGTTGACGTCATTATGATTTATTTAAATACACATACTGAGCATTTGATTTGTTGATAATTAACATAACGAATTTTCTTTGTTTATAAAGAAACCATCAAGTGCTTCATTTATTTTCATAAAAAGGGTTGATTAGTAGAAAAGACGTCATGTTTACGATGACATCTTTATAATTTCTCAAAAAATATAAGGACGACAAAATTAAAGCATTTGATTTGTTTTTAACATTACCAATCAAAAAAAATTCTTACATAATTGATCTCTCTTGTTAAAGTTCAATTGGTCAATTATTGCTTAATGAAGACTTTGATTGCATGGTTAAGTTTTTGGCGCTGAACCTTGAATTTCTTTGTTGAAACTTATTAAGAAAAAAACTTTTTAATGAAGAGATACTTTCGAAGAGGGACATGAAAGAAACGAAGTTCTGTTTTGCAAAATGAAGAAAATGTAACCAAAACATATATAGATATATGTTAGTTTATATGCGATTTGAGGTAAATATAGTATTAGTTCGATTTTTTATTTTCCGTTCAGATTTAAGAAAATTAAATTTGTTATATAAAGCCAGATATTCAAGTTCTCCCCAGCACATAGCTTCGAAATTGAATTAGAGGAACATCATGACGATACGGACATTTATATCAATCATATGATTGCTAAGATTTTTTGTTACGGACCTATTGTACTTAAAACCAAATTGTAGAGGCACAATCTCATTATCAGTAAAATAGGTTTTTTGAAGTATACAATGTTCGGAGTTTCAACACAGTAGCGGATCGAACCATGAAAAACTAAAAGTCTTGATTCTTTATAGCTCTCTGTATGATGAATAGTAATTACAGACCCATCGTCGTTCATAAAGCAATAAAATTTAATGACTTTGAGTCTTCATTTTACTGCTCTGACTTGTAAACGCATATTCTGAATCCGCCTCTGCAATATGTGTTTCTTTAAATTTAATGGCCATTTGATATAATTCGGAATACTATCACTTCCTTTAACTATTTTATTTAGAGATCACAACAGATTAAGAAACATGTTGAATCAACTAAACCGACTAGGCCTAAAGACCGCATGAAGCAATGTCTTGGGGTGAATAGCTGAAATATTTAACACGTTTTCAATAATGTAAGAAGCTTCACACTCCACCAAATGTTTATTACCAATAAGGGTTGTCGCAACAAGAGCATGTTTTGATAAGATTGGTGTTCAGACAAGAATATTGTTACCCAAGGCATGATCAGCACACAACCATCTGCAAGACCTACACCGAGCACTGTCATATATAGACTAAATAAACCTGTGTTAGATGAATCTTTTCATACTAATGTACCATGTGTAATCTGCGGTGTCAAAAATTAAGGTGCCTAAACTTTGAAACTTTCAGAAAGAGGATAGTGTGTTGTGTAACTTCTATCGATATTGCATGCTTTTGTTGAATAATTTTCTCAATATGTTTACCCTGATAATTCTTGAAAAAATGTGTTAATGTACGAAAAGTTGTTTATTTTAAAAAATGCAACTCTTGACGCAGTGCACCTGCCCAGTTTGACGCGTTCTGTGGATGGAACTGGCTAAAGGGCTACACGCGACTGTGTGACGGCCTGGTGCTCGTTAGGATTTACTAAAGAAAGGTCCCACAATTCTGTTTCTTTCACTATGACATTTTTTGCATACATTAGCATGCTCAGAATATGATTTTGTGGACAGCTAATCATCTGCAAGACTACAATTCTGTCATTATATAGGCTTGGAAAATTTAATCTGTGTAAGATGAGTTTTTATACTAATGTACATTGTGTAATTAGTGTTGTCCAAAATTAAGGGTATCTAGTTTTTTACACTTTCAAAAAGAGCATTAGGTTGTGTTTAAATTTTCATTGGGAGATGTTGAATGCAGGTTGCATACATGCTTTTGTTGAATAATTTTCTCAAAATGTTTACTCTGATGATGCTTTAGAAAAAAGTGTGTATGAACGAAAAGTTGTTTATCTAAAAAAATACAAGTCCTGACGCAGTGCACCTGCCCAGTTTGACGCGTTCTGTGGATGGAACTGGCTAAAGGGCTACACGCGACTGTGTGACGGCCTGGTGCTCGTTAGGATTTACTAAAAAAGGTCCCACAATTCTGCTTCTTTCACTATCACACTTTTTTGTATACATGAGCATGCTCAAAATATGATTTTGTGAACAGCTAATCATCTGCAAGACCACAATTCTGTCATTATATAGGCATGGAAAATTCAATCTGTGCAAGATGAGTTTTTATACTAATGTACATTGTGTAATTTGCGTTGTCCAAAATTAAGGGTGTCTAGTTTTTTTACACACTCAAAAAGAGCATTGGGTTGTGTTTAAATTTTCATTGGGAGATGTTGCATACATGTTGCATACATGCTTTTGTTGAATAATTTTCTCGAAATGTTTACTCTGATGATGCTTTTAGAAACAAGCACATCAATAAAATGTAGCCTCGAAGATTTTAATTATTTATTAATCTAAAGATCCATCGGAATACAAAATCTATTAATAATTAAAACTTCTTGTTCTGTACCTTTAACTAGTGCTGGATCCGCCACTGCTAATGTAATACATTTTCTAATTGAGGTTATTTTAAAAGCTGGTTTTGTTTTTCCTATCGATCTTTAATATCTGTCATGTAAAACACACTTGTTTGTTTCCTACAAGAGATCTTTGTAAAAGAAAGCTATATATCAAATCCACCTTTTCTTAGAATAGGTTGAACGTAAAATTGGTGAAATTTACAAATTGGCTTTAAAATTCGTTTTATTTCCACGGCTATTTACATGAAACTTTAAAAATAATTCAAAACAAACTGAAGATGTATTTTGCATCCAGCTTTTACTCAGAATATGACAATTTAACTCTTAGTAAACTGTAGATGTCTGTTTTAAGTTGATTTAAGCATGCATGTCATTGTAGATGTATTTGAGTGTGCATACTTTTTCTTTTTATTATGGGTTATCGGGGGCTAATTCAGGACACTTAAAACGAATTTTGGGTACGCTTACTGTAGTTGTAATAACGCAACAGGTTAGCATATTCGACCCATTTTTAGTTCGTATCCTTGTGCCCTTAAACCTTTATGCTTTATGTATTTCTTGAAAAACCTGTTATCGCTGAAATTAACTGTATTGTTTTTATCCCGACTGTTAGGACTTAGGTCGAGAGCACCACGATCTTTCCTTACGGAACAAACCCTTAAGTTGTGCAGCATATAAAAAGGTTTAAATAATTTACAGCTTTAATATGAATTTCCGGGGGAAAGTTGCACGGGGAAATAAATTTATTATCTAATGATTATAGCAAATAACATGGCGATCTTGAAGAACAAAGGTTTAATTAAGGTTTAATAAAAGGGATTAATTGGCTAGATTATCCGGAAAATAGCAAATAATTTTAATAAATATTATGATTATACCAAATAATCTGGGGATCTTGAAGAAGATTAAGGCTTAATATAAGGGATTAATTGGCTAGATTATCCGGAAAATTGCTAATAATTTTAAAAACATATTATGATTATAGCAAATAATCTGGGGATCTTGAAGAAGATTAAGGCTTAATATGGGGGATTAATTGGCTAGATTATCCGGAAAATTGCTAATAATTTTAATAAATATTATGATTATAGCAAATAATCTAGAGATCTTGAAGAAGATTAAGGCTTAACATAGGGGATTAATAGGCTAGATTATCCGGAAAATTGCTAATAATTTTAATAAATATTATGAATATAGCAAATAATCTTTCAAACTTCAACAAGATTAATTCCAATAGTATCGAACATAATGAAATAATCTATTGAAAATTATATCTTATTTAATGAGATATTCTGTTACGGAAATATGATATAATCATGCACATAATCCAGAGAAATTATTAGTCATCGGAACATAATCTTAAAAGATTATACCATATAATCTAGTTGTAGATATATGCTATATGTAAGGATTACATGGAATAATAACAAATAATCTAGTATAATCTAGGGACAGATTATCTCGAATTTCATGCAGTGTGTCTTTCTTATACATGTTTAGAAAGGGCATCGCAAGAATTCGGTAAAACTTATATGCTCTATCCTTATTTTGTGAAAAAACATCATATTTTCGGATCGTCGAGGATTATTTATAATCTGTAAATAATCAAATTTCCCCGTCTAATCAAATCCAGATTACGCGATATTTATTTCATATAATCTGTGAATGATAATAATTATGTGATATATCATATAATCTTCTACTATTGAGATTATATCATCTTATCAATTTCAGATTATGTATTGATTATGAGATATAATGTTGTAGCGTTGAAGATTATGTGCTATATGCAATAATCCACAAAATTATATTCAATTATATGTAATAATATTTTCCAGATTATGAGGATTATTTGAATTTTCATGCAGTGTGCGTACAGTAGACTTTGAAGTGCGTTCAGTTGACTTTGAAGTGCGTACAGTTGACTTTGAAGTGTGTACAGTTGACTTTGAAGTGGATCAGAAGTATCCGCAAATATCCAACGTGGACGACCATGGATATGTATCTCCAAGTAATAACCTAGGCTAAACAAAATGTATCCCGCAGGAATAACCGCGCTTATTCGTAATAATGGGATACCTAAATATCCAAATATATCCAAGATGGTTATTATTGAGGATATATATTTCCGGAATCGATATTACCGAGGATACATATAAAAATGTATCCGAAATAATAACTTATAAGTATTCCTTCGGATATTTTATGAGAAAGAATCCGCTGAAATAACCGCGGTTATAACTTCAGATACATATGTATAACGGTTCAACAGCGGATAATATAGGATCGCATATGTATCCCCCTTGTGTTATTATATCTGATATCAACTCCGTTTTTGCAGTGAAATTTTTCAGGACACGTTTTAATCCGCGCCACGGCGAGTGTGTGTGAAGATTGATCTGCTTGGCTTATCTAACAGGCGTGTGTGGGGAGGGGGTTACCAGAAAGTGTTCATACGCTCAGGCCAGTAAAGGACGGTAAATTATAATCAACGAAGTCCCCATTAAAATGCATACACGTCTTGAGAAAACGCAAAGGGAAAGAACTGTTTTACGCATATATGCAGCAACCTCATCCCTGGGCCCTTTTGACACAATTTTGTGTACCATTTATATTACCAGGATGCATATTTTCAGAAATATTTTTGTTTCTTCAAACTGGAACCAGAGTTGTCGAGATAAGAATTAGCAAATAATCTCGTACGCATGGATATTTACTTCGATACTGCAAGCACTTGGAAGTAGCACTGTGTACGAGGTTGAGAAAGCACTAGGTGATTAGGGTTCGTCTCAAAAATTCGCTTAAATTCGCTACACACTTCGATTTATTCCTATTTATTTTCATCTCAGATGCAGTGTTATTATGCATACTTTTTAGGCACAATAACACTTCATCTAAGGTAAAAATGAAGCGAATTTTGAAGCGAATTTAAACGAATTTTTGAGACGACCGTTTAGACAATGAAAACATATGTTAATGTTTCAAAATATCTTTTCTAAATCTTGTTATACCTACTCCTAGAATTTATATAACATGCTAGGTAGATTACATTAACAGGTTGTGAATTTGCTTCATAATTGCGAAAACTTGACACCACAAAATATGGCAAATCTCCACTGTGCTGCTTGAAGGGTGAATTTTTGACGTCTAAATCGGTTTTAATTGGTGAGTTTTAACCACAATTTTAGGATGGGAGACATAAGGGTTCGACTCAAAAATTCGCTTAAATTCGCTTTATTCCTATTAATTTTCATCTGAGATGAAGAGTTATTGTGCATACTTTGTATGCGCAATAACATTTCATCTAAAGTGAAATTGAAGCGATGTGTGAAGCGAATTTAAGCGAATTTAAGCCGTCAAGAGACCGTCAACAAAATTCATATTAAAATTTCTATAAATTTTCACATAGAAGGAGTGTTCAGGCATACTTAGTATACACAAAAACACTCCTTCTGTAATGATAATGGCGCGATTTGCGATACGAATTTTGAATCGCATTTTGTCTACAAAATTCATATTGAAATTCGTATCAACATTCATATAGAATGAGTGTTTATGTATACTTAGTATGTGGTAATAATGGTACGATATGAGATACGAATATTGTATTGCATTTAATCCACAAAACTCATTTTGAAATCATATCGATTTTCATGCAGGAGTGTTTTTGTGCATACTTTGTATGTACAAAAACACTCCTTCAGTGATGATAATGGTAACATGAATTTTGTGGTTGTTCTCTAAGATGCATTCCAAAACGAAAACTGTGCACAACCTATTAGAGAGGAGGTTTTCAGCCCTAATTGCATGGCGATCACCAACTGCATGTTGTGTAGTTATTTCAGAACCCAGTGAGTTGGAGAAAAAAATACATACACGATAAAATTATCAAGATATCCCAAATGGGCAGCAAATAGCATGTTATACTGTGAATATAATATTTACATTATATCGTTTTCCAACTCGTGCCATTTTCATCTGAACAGAAGTGTCTTTATGCAGTCTTTGTATATGCACAAAGTTACTTTTTCTGTGAGGAAAATGAAACGTTTAAGAAAGCAACTTTTTGTGAATTCATATTGACAATAAAAGAGTTAAAATCAATGTCTTTCCACAATGATAATTGTTTCAGATTCAATTAATATGATATTATCGAAGATATTGTAATTGTGATGTGATTGAGGTTAGTTGATAACCAGATATTTACCAGAAAGTTGCTGCATATCAATATCTTGAAGTTCAACCTAGAAAAAAAGAATGAAGATGCAAATGAGTTTAAATCTAGAACATACAAAGAAAAACATCAGTTTGCGAAGGTATTTCAGGAGAACGAAATTTGTCGTTTCAAAGATCAGCAATACTAATAGTGAGAATAAACAATACCTTAGCTGGAAGTTATTAACTCTACAATTTTAGGGACTGTCTACAAAATTTAGCCGCCTTTCTTTAGGTCAACTGTTTCTTAAGTTAAAATTTGTATCGTAACATGAACGATTTTCATCACAGTGATGAAAAACAGAAGTGTTTTTGTGAACTAGTATGTATATAGTCATTCTGTATGAAAATTGAAAGGATTCCACACTACCACCAAACACCATCCAACTAAAAGCCATCACAAAATTTTTTAATTCCAAGCAAAAATTTCAAAACTCCAAACCATTTTACATTCAATTTTATTAAAGATCCCCGGAGAATAACAATCACACCTTGAAAGGACAAAATAAGAATACCTTAAAAGTTGATTAATTCAAATTTCCGATTTTTTAAAGGGATTTAATTTTGTGGATTACCAAAATTTGGGCTTTTCCAGGGATTTAATTTTACGGATGATCAAAGTTTGTGTAATTTGGAACAGATTCAAGAAAAAACAAAAATTACTAAATTCAGTGAATTTGTCTACCTCTTAAGTTCTTTACATAGTATATACAAGTTTGGTTCAGCATATTTTTAAACTTTAAAATGACTTAATTTCGCTGAAAATGCCAAAATCTGTAGAAGCCGCTAAAACTAATGCACGCAGAAATTAATTACCTTTAAAGTAAAGACTTTGAATAAGCGCCTTGGGTGCTCATTAAATTTTTAAATTTTTCCCCTGGGTGCTTAAAATTTGAGACGGGAGCTTAAAAGAGGCCGGCAGTTATTTAACTTTTCAGAATATTGACCAATAACAATTCACTTTTTTGAAATATTAGAACTGCACAGGAGATTTACTGTTATAGGTACACTGACTAATGGATAATCATGAAAAAAGCACTTTGTCACATTCTTTTACAAATACTCCTTATTTGAACCAACCATGCTTGATATACATCTCGTTATTCAGATAAGCGCCCCCTTTTGAGGGGTGGGCGCTTATTAGAGATTGGTGCTAAATAGAGACGAGCGCTTATTTAAAATTTCGATTTTTACTCCGGGCGCTTAATCGAGAGGGGCGGTTGAAAGAAGCTGGGCGCTTATTCAAATCTTTTCGGTTTGTTGCTATAATAGAAAAGTTAAAAATGTAATAATCAAGTCTAAAAAGTTGCGCAAAAAGAATTCCTACAGAAATAAGTTTAATTTAATTCTCTGCTGGTATAATTAAGGTTTTGTCCCCAAAATTCGCTTTAATTCGCTTCACAAATTGTTTCATTTGCATTTCAGATTAAAGACACTTCTTCTGAATGAAATTCATATATAGAGCAAATTTTGAAGACAGTTTCTAAGTTTCTTAATAATAGTCTTGGTTTGGTGGAATCAATGCAGGGTTGCCTCTCTTATTTTGAAATGAAAATTGAGGAGAATTGAGGAGCTTAGAGGAGGTTTTGGGGACTTTTCTG
>JAUCNQ010112169.1:0-11543 GCA_032352715.1 Bougainvillia muscus | reverse complement strand
ATAACACTTCATCTAACATGAAAATGAAGCGAATTATGAAGCGAATTGCTAAGCGAATTTAAGCGAATTTTTGAGACGGTCCCTAAAACAAACAGTTTAACCCTATTAAACCGGAGCTTATCTTACACTGTCAAAGCTTGTGGGAAGGCTTTTTCGCCTGTCCACTCAATTACTATACAACCAATTAACTTCAGAACATAAAACTTGACACAAATGTTCACCTTCACTTAAGGAGTAACGTGGCGTAAAAGTTTTTATGATGAAGTCATCATGTGGCTAATGATGGCATCAAAACCTAAAAACTTAGTAAAATTAATACGTTTAAGCTATGATCCACAACTAAGTAGCACGAGGCATTATACTTTCTAAATCATTATTAAAACCGTGTAATAAGACAGACTTATCGATCTTAACCCCCTGTTAAGCCCGGGCTTTTTTTACACTCTTAAAGCCCGGCGGAGGGAGGGGGGGACATTATGGCCCCTACCTAGTAACTTTAGAACCAATTACGTTCGGAACATAAAGCTTGGCACGAATGTTCATCATCACATAAGGAGTCACGTGACGGAAATGTTTTTATGATGACGTCATCAAAACTCCTAAAATTAAGTAAAATCACTATGTTTAAATTCCGACCCAAAAGTTAGCAATAAAGGTTATTAAACTCTTCAAAACACTGTAAAACCATGTGATAAGATGGAGTTATCAATTTTATATGTTTTCGGACACTTTAACATACGTTAAACCGGATTCTCGACGAGGGAAATACTTTCCGGAAAATTTTCAAGAAATGGAAAAAATTCCGTGCCCGAAAGAAAGGTTAAGTTAACAGATGTTCATGTGCAAAGTTTCAATACTACATCTCAAATATTGAACGAAATACAGCAATTATAAAGTTAAGGAATTTCAGAGGGAGTAGCGCAGTAAATAGTGAGGTGGTTTCAAACAATAGCCATTAATTTCTGAACCACTTCTGATATAAGAATGAGATATTTTGAGATGACGCATATAGGCATATGTTGAATGTGGCAAAGTAACACATCTATAACTTCACTATAACCGAAATTACAGGGGACCAAACATGCCGCGGTCAATATGCCACCCCCCGGGCTTAATAGGGTTAAAGGTTGTCAACCATTTTAACATAGGTTAATCCAGATTTCCTGGGCGGGAACACTTTTTAGGAACACTTTTCGGTTCTAGTAACGTTTTCCCCGAAAATTTTACGGAGTTTGAAAAAATTCCGTACTCAAAAAGGAAGATGAGGATAACAGACGTTCATGTGCACAGTTTCAAGTCTTAATGGTTATTACTGTACTGAACGAAATACAGCAATTTCAAAAGTCAAGAATTTTTAATAGGAGTAGTGCTGTCAATAGAGAGTGACTTTTAAATTTTTGGCCCCACTCCATAAATTCTGAAAGAAACATGCTGACGTCATAAAATTTGGCACACTCCCAAGGGAGATTCGAAATATCGAAAAATTAAATTATGCACAATGTAATTTTTGCTGACGTCAGCATTTTTATTCACGATTATTGAGTTTTAAGGTGTTGTAAGTTTCAAGCCATCATTTTGACTGGAAAAAGCTGTTTGCAGATTCTGAAAGTTAAAGAACTGGGCTTTCCGTATTAAGTCATTAGTTTTTACTTAAAATCATTTCCTGAGCCACTATGACGCGCCAAAACTGCCAAAACGGCTCTTTCGGAGATGACGTCATTTTCGTTTGACATCATCGGATTTTTTTATATTTGATGACGTCAGCCTGTAGTATTATGACTAAACTTCGTACCAAGTGCCATGTCATTTCGATTATTGGTTAGAAAGATATTAATTATTGATTTTATAAAGGTTTCCCATAGGAATTTCTGACTTCTTTTGACAAAAAAAGTCATAACTCAAAACCACCTTTACCTATAATTTTGAAATTTTGCAAATCTTTTCATAAAAGATACTTAGGATGGTCCCCAAAGTTTCAGAATCGTAGCATTACAACAAATACGTGGCGAAAGTAAGCACATGGACGCGGGCCAAAAAGCGCCCCCCCCCCCTGTGTCTGATAGGGTTAAAGCAGAAAATTATCTTCACCGAGCAGCAAACAAAATGTGTTGTCTATGTGTTTCCACACTTGTATAGAAAACTCTTTGTGTAATTAAATAAAGGCATTAAGCAATGTATATATCATAACCGGTTATACATAGAAACTAGTACACGCGCAGTTTCATAAAGATGTCGATAGGACGTTAATTTTGGTCCTACGTTAGATGGGAAGCATCGAATTTTGCCACACAATTGGCCAAGGTTATACAATTTTTCACTTAATGATATTCAATCATTTATCAGGTATCAGATAACTAAAATGTGATCAAGTTTTAACGGTATAGTTTGATAAATCTCTTAACCCCTGACTTTTTCTGCAACCAAAGGATTGGTCAGAATAATACAATTCTTTTTTTTACCGTAAATTTTGTAAAGTTCAGTGACAGATCCAACAGCAGTCAAAGCAACATGATAAAGAACTAAATGTTTTAATTCTTAATAGTCAGTCAGAGCATTGCGATGGTGTATAATTATTGTTAATTCTTAATTATATTATGTATGACGCTGGGTCTTTAGAGACCCAGCGACATACATAATATATTTAAAATTAATGACTTTGAGTACTCCACTTACTACTGTGACTAAGTAAAAGCATGTTCTAAATCCGCCTCTGGACTCTCCATTCTACTGATGAAAAGCATGTTCTGAGTCCTTCTCTGCAGTGTCTTACTCTTTATTTATTCTTTTAAAGACATGTCTTGTAGCACGGTAAATAATCAATAATAAATAATAAACTTTTATTTCGTCTGACGTGCTATTTTGTTTTTACAAGTGATATTTCATCCTGTCTTGACGAAGTCTATTGTCAAACTGACGAAAGGATGAAATTTACATATCTTAGATCTTTATTGATGAATTTTAAAAATTTCAAAAGGAGATGATAGATGCGATCGATACCTAGGGGTTATTTTTATTTATGACTTTAGCTACGCTTGTTCGAGAGATTTTCACAGAGGAAAAAAACAGCGAAAATCGCGATAATCTTCGAAAATAGACAATTTCTCGGTGACGAATGAAAGTTATATCAAATGTTATACATAGATCGAAAGAGGAAGCTTTGACAGTTATAAAGATGGTTCATACTTGCTACAAATCATAAGATAATACCAACCATTTAAAGTTGAAATTTACCCTAAATTTCGACATAAAAAAAACTCTTTGTAAACCTAGAACTCAAGAACTACACACTCAAATGAAAGCAAACTGAACACAGAAAAAGCTTTATAGAACTGGAAAGGCCACTCTTAAAAAAGTAATTTCACAGCGCAAGTAAGAAATCAGTTATTTAACAAAAACCTTTGCTCAGTGTGATCAAAATTGTTTAAAAAATATATCTCATTCTTGACGTAGTTTGTAAATCGAACGTTTTTTTTTAAAAAGACTTTATTTGTTAACATTCGAAATATTCCTATCATGTTATTAAACTGCGTTTTATAAAGCTAAATATGATGTGAGTAAATTGGAGTTAGGATGTTAATCGGGCTACTACTCTAAAGTTCTCAATCTTTTATCCTGGTAATGACCCCTATGCAAACTGTTTTTTTTCCAGCAATACGGCAAATATCGACCTCTGTTTAGGCACAGCTTCAGCGAGCTTCGGTACAGTAAAAACATTCGTCAATATCTCCCTGTATTACCTTCAAAATCGGGTTTTATAGGGTTTGTATCTATGTATTTTGTAGTTTGTAGATTTGTATAGAAACTAATATGTTGTAGGCGGGCTAATACATGGGGGGTGGGCTTATATTCGAAGTTTTTACTGTAACTGGTAATACAAAAGCCCTGAGATTCCGCTAAAAAATCTTAAAGAAGATATAATCTAAGAAGTAAGTAGTCTTAAGATACTGAAATGCTCAAAAGGACAGGAATACCTTTTCGGTCCTAGGGAAATGCTCTGTTCTTGCTACGCTTTATCTACACTACCTTCAAGCAGGCATTCACCAACTGTATCTACCGCTACCGATTACTTACTGGCGCGAATTTCACACCCTAATATAATTGAAGAAAGGTCTGGTGCTATCTAACGTAATAAAGGCTTCATTATTGTCAACTATAACTAGATGCAAAACGGAGGCTTAATTTATATTACGATAGATATATTACTACAATGGTCGGAAGAAATGGTACACGATAACGAATGGTAAACGATAAGGAAAGTTTGCGCCTACATTTGAACCGCGCTAACTATTGGATTTTAAAAAAAGCCTTAATACGTTAGACAAATATGCCACTAAAAAATATATATTTTTCTATAAAGAATGTACACCCCACTTTAACTAATATTTTGCTAGTTTAAACTTATTCAGGCGTTTTTTCAAATCTGTTTTCCTGTCTTTTTCTTAACTCAATATTTACAGTTCGTAACTGAACAGAACTTCAATCCCGCCACCTTGATTCCACATTGTGGTTTGTTTTGAAAAAGGACTTACTTTCCGCATTGCGCTTACTTTCGGAAATTATTAGTAGCCTTCAAAAACTACGCTTATACACAGATTGTGCTTACTTTAGGATCAGGCTTACGATATACTATTTTGTGATGGGGTATTTAAAAAACACACTGCACGAAATGCAACTGTAACCGGACTTTTTTTCAGTCCATATTCGTCGGTATTCAGACAGAATGCTAGCATTCTGTCTTAATACCGACGTATACGGACTGAATACGGGAGTAGACCGACTGTATAAAGGTCCGGATACAGCTGGATTTTGTGCAGTGACATTTACACATGTTTAATTTGATAAATGTAAATTTTCATTGAAGATGTGCTATTTTCACACTTTTGGAGCCCACTTCGGTAAGACTGAATACATTGGAGCACCTTTTTACACCATGTTTCAAGTATTACTGAGTTTTAGTCAATGATTTAACCTTTTGTTAGTTAATTACCACAGAGATCATGCATACGTAAGTAAGTAAGTTGTATTTAAAAATTTTTAAGCATTTCTTGAGAAACGTTTAGGGTAACCAATTTTCTTTCTAGTGGAACCGATCGGTTCAGGTAATAGTTTGTCAAATCGGTACCCCGACGATGACTTTAGGGGAACGCTAAAAAATCTCGAAGGATGGCAATAATGTTTTTTAGGCATGCACTTTTCTTAAGCATGCAATAATACATCTGCCGAGCCTTTGAACAGAGCATCAAAATCAATGTCTGTCTATAAATCAGTAGTGCGGTACCCCACCCACTTTCTGTTTTCTTCATAATTAAACCTGTATTCCATTAATTATTTTCAAGCAGTTTTTAAATCTCTTTACTTATGCCTACCAGGTATGACCGATCTAACGCCCACTCTGGAATAAACGCACCTCTTGCATAAAATCCCAGGGTAAATTTGAAAATATTTTACTATTGCCCACTCCCGATATAAACGACTACGGCTTCAGAGCCAATTTAATAAACGCCGATGGACTTTTATTTTATTCATAGATTTTTACTGAATTTATGCGTTAATGCTCACATAAGACACTCGTTTTATTCGGTTGAAGGAGAGTTACAATAAACTTGATAATATGCCAGATGTATTTTACTTGTAGTTTCCTCTAGTTTTGCTCACATTCACTCATAAAAGCACCTGGAGCTAGCGGATGAACAATGCGTGAAATGTGTGCGTATAAAACATACCTGTTCCCAGTGTCAGCTCTTGCGCAAATTATCCAATCTCGTATCCAGAGAATTTTTGTCTCTTCCTTTAAGCCGGCTGAGACATACAGCTGAATCTTGAATAAATGGAACCCCTGAGAAGTTGAACATTCGCTAGCTGGAATTATTTTCGTCAGTCCCCTCAGGGTTCCACTTAAAAGGATTCAACTCTAATTAATAGAAAAATGGCCGAGAAGAAGAAGATCCTGACAGCGGCCGGTAACTTCTTAACATTCATTGGTCGTTTTCTTCCGGCTTTAAGCACCAGGTTCTGGGTACCAGGTTGAAATTACTAGCGGAATTTCTCCCAGTCGAAATGTCGACGTGCAAATTTCGATTTTGGAAACAGAGTTGAAATTTGAGGAGTAAATTTAAGTGGAGTGAAAATATACGGTTCTAAGTGTAAGTTTCCTAAGAGGAAATCAAATGGAAACGTCCGCATTCCCACCTTAAGACAATATTCGAAATTTCGACTCTTTTCGCCGTGTATTATGTGCATTTTATTCTATTTTAATTGCTCCTAAAAAATTTATTTCGAACCCGTGCCAAGGTCTCATTGTTCGTCATAGTTGCAATGAGTTGTGAAAGAAATAATTTGGTTGAAGTCTAGTCATTTAGTATAGATCAAAATGGTAAATTGCGGATGGCCGTAATGATAACAGTATTAATAAGTCAATCTCCTGACAATGGTGTGGCCGTTAACTCGTGGCCTAAATTACAAAAAATGGAACAATTTGTAAGAATTACATGCATTACGCAAAGGTGCAAAAGCTTTCCTTATATATGGCGTAAAAAGGACTTCTTTTTTTGTTGTGGCTAGATTATTTTGAAATTTTGTTGTGGTGTGAAATTCGTGCGATTAAGTAATCGGTAGCGGTACATACGTATTCAGTTGGTAAATGCCTGCTTGATGGTAGTGTAGATAAAACTTAGCAAGAACAAAGCATTTCCACAGGACCAACAAGATATTTCTGTCCTTTTGAGCATTTCAGAATCTTCAGACTACTTACTTCTTGGATTATATCTTCTTTGAAGTTTTTTAGTGGATGTAACTTGCATAACCACCGAAATTATACAGTATGCTATTACTCAGAACCAACTACTAAACTTTGCTTATTTTTTTGCCTCGAAAATATGTAAACGTTGCTATCCGTATAATTCTAAGATAATTGAGTTTTAGCCTTGAAATGTGTCAGAGTTATCTATATCAGAATGCTAATTACGGAGATGACGATAGATCCATAATAGCGGCCAATTTTTGCTGATATGAGTTAAAAAGATTCACCATTCAGAGGCGGACTCAGCACATGCTTTTACTTAGTCACAGCAGTAAGAGGGATACTCAAAGTCGTTAATTTTAATTATTTTATTTATGAAGCTGGGTCTCTAAAGACTCAGCTTCATACATAAAGTTATTAAGAATTAAAAGTAATTATACTCCATCGTGGTGGTCTGACTAGGGCGGTACCTGCCACTACCATTGTCAATAAAAAGTATAAAGAAGAAATATATTCAGAGGCAAACTCAGAATACGCTTTTACTTAGTCACAGCACTGTAATATGGAGATTCAAAGCATACTCATAGTGATTAATTCTAATAGGTTTCTGTGTGAATAGCTTTCTGTGTGAAAATCATACAGAAGGCTATTAAGAATTAAAACTGTTAGCTCTTCCTTGCGTTGCTCTGACTAGGGCTGTATCCGCCACTAACATCTTTCATTACGAAACGACCATCCTGTATTTGTAAGCTGTGTTTGAGTTGTAATTATTTGAATTTTACC
Organism: Bougainvillia muscus; assembly: GCA_032352715.1. NCBI lineage: Eukaryota > Metazoa > Cnidaria > Hydrozoa > Anthoathecata > Bougainvilliidae > Bougainvillia > Bougainvillia muscus. The sequence continues at coordinate 4,021 of JAUCNQ010112169.1, read as the reverse complement.
CTATTAACCCTATTAGCCCTGGGACGAGTCGGAATGCACATCCCCACAATTGTATTTCATATGTAACGTTTCGGTATTTTTGATAAACAGTTTACAGGCCACTTAGTTACTTTGTGAAACACTCTTTTCTGATAAACTCCATTAGAAAAAAAACAAAATAGATAATTGTAATTTTATCAGTGCAAAATGACATGATCGTCAAGATTATGTAATCAACATGAAAGCTTACATGTGTCTGAAAATGTTTAATTAGCGGAAAATTTCTCACAAACAGTATTTAACAGTATTTTTATTAAATAAGTTCTGTTAAACTTCCACATAAATATCGCCGTGATAAAAACGTTTCTCGATAATCTTCATGGAAACATTCTTTTTCCAATTACAATTGTATAAAAGTTGTATAAAATAAAGACTATAATCCCCATTGGCAAAATTTGACCATACTTCTTTCTTAAAAGCCTATTGACAGTTGAAAAACAATCAGATTGGTTTGTTTTGTGTGAAATTGTTCTGTGTAAATTAAGCAGTTGGGCTTTCACTGCGCTTCGCTTGGTCTACCATCACTGATATACTTTATGCGTCCACAGTATTCAAAGATCAACCTTGTTTTTGATTATGTCACTTCGGATGTTCACGTTAGTTATTTTTAGTGCGCCAAAATTGTTGAATTTGAATGCAAACGTCAAGGAGTGGTGATAGACAAGGCAGACCTTCAGCGAACCTCGGTCTATTAGGTAGGCTGTAGGGTCTACCATTTATAAATACAAAAATATTGACATTTTTCATTGTTCTCTTTAGATAAAAACAAAATATTATCTAAAAGGCAGCTATACTGTATATGAAACATGAAATCAAAAAAGAAAAACACAGAGCTGAAGAAACCTCCGATGAGTTATTGGCAGTCCTGTCAGCTCAGAGCAATACATCAAATGGGACGTGTGAAAATTGCAGATGTTGTAGGTGACAAGAAGAAGTATTCAGGCTTTGCGCCTTTCTGAGCTGCAACGATTTAACGTCATGCGAAATTTGATGGAACAGACGTATTCGACAAAAGAACAATGAACAAGGGCCGGCCACCAAAGTTATCTGAATATGACAAAAGGAGCATAAAAAGGCAGGTGCAAAAGTTACGTATCGAAGAAGGCTTCTGTTATTCAAAGAGAATTCAGGCATGCTCAGTTAAGAACCGTGTGTCAAATAGTACATTGCGTCGAGCTTTACGTGCATTTGGATATGGTTATCGACCAACGCGTAAGAAAAAAACTTGATTACGAAACAAGACTTACAGAAAAGGTTGAAATTTGCTCGAAAGACAAAAAGGCTAAATCTTGGCAGGAACTTTTAGACATTGGGTATCAGCTTTTTTCTGGATGCAACTGGCTTTGTTTATTAGCGCAATCCAATGGACCAAGCTCGTACTCCAAAAGCCCGAGAGTGGAGGTTGAAGAACGAAGGATCCCAATATCAAAGCGTTTATTACAAGATGGTCGCCCTGTACAAAATTCAAGAAAAGCGAAAGGTACAGCTGAACGCCTTATGCGCATATGTTTGGTGTTCCGGCACGTAGTCCGGATCTGAATCACATAGAAAGTCTTTTTCATCAAGTTGCCAGAAGGCTGGAAAATGATGCATTAGAATTTCACACTAGTAGCAAACCATTTGAGGATTTTTCGGAACGTGTTTTAAAAACAATGAACGATTACCCTTCATCCGAAATCGACAAAATTATCGAGTCGATGGACAAAAACATTGAGATTAAAATAAAATCGAAGGGCCAACGCATCAAATACTAAACCTGGTTTGCAAATTTAGTGCAGCTATATCAACACAACAATACAGATGTATATATACAGTGAACATCTGCTCACTGATTATTTTAAAGAGATTGTTAAATATACGCTCTTTACAATAATCAGTGAACCAGCATTCACTGGGAACACAGTTCTCGCAGTCGTGAACGCCTCTTCAATGATTTTATTTTAACAGAAATTATTTAATAACATTTCTTTGAAATAGACAGTAAGCGGGCGTTCACTGAGTGAGTGAGTTTTATGTTTAACGTGGTTAACCTCCGAAAGTTCGAGGAACTTATTTCCAGGAGGGACCACGGCTTCAGATGAAAGCCCTGGAGTATTTAATGCTCTTCTGAGCGATACAACCCACTGAAGGGTAGGTGCTCTCCTAGACAATCTAGACAGCCCGCTGTCAACATTTGCGCTCACAGTGAACACCACCCGTTCACTGAGTTTTTCTATAGAGTTTACAAAATAATATCCAGAAAAGAAAAAATCAGAAAAGCTCAGTGAACGGGCGTTCACTGTAAACGTTTGTGTGCTCAGGGAACGCCCGTTCACTTAGTCTTTTCATAGAGTTTATAAAATTATATTTCTATATAAAAACTCGGCGTACGGGCGTTCACTAAGTCTCTTTATAGAGTTTATAAATTTACATTTCTATAGAAAAACTCAGTGAACGGGCGTTCACTGAGTTTTTCTTAGAGTTTATAAAATCATAAATCCTATAAAAAATATCAGCGAGCAATCACTCACTGTTACTGTTTACATTTCAGATGTCTAGGACAAGGTTTGCAAAGCACTTGCCACAATTTGGATGTCTAACAACGTGCTCAATCTCATGTATAAAATGGTAGATTTTCCACCGGTTTTCCATCATCTTTGTTTGTTTAATGTCTATGGCACCTCCGCTTACACGGACTATTGGAGCAAGGCATGTGGCAAATATCGGCGTTAATTCTTTCCTTAGCACATCCTCGGGGTGAATATTTTTTGGTGTATTTATATGAATTGGTGCACCTTCCAGCAGATTCGAAAAAGGCATCCATTTCATCACAGTTTCTTCACTATAGATTTAATCGTTTAAAAAAACTTCCTTCTTGCTTGCACCAACCCAATTATGGTTGCTCTTAGACGGGCAAAGGAACGTTGTATAAATCTCTTCGAGAGGTCTAACTAAGTATGAAAGTCTTTCCAAGGTTAGACTCCCCACAGATCATTATACGACGATCCGTATTCGAGCAACTCACGGATGTCGCTGGTGAGCTTTGAAATGTTGATGTTATTGTAAAGTAGAGTTTGAAGAGCAGCTTCCAGCCATTCTCCCATGAATTCGCTGTTATGTGGACCCTCCTTAGCTTCCAGAGAAGCTGTATTCTTGATTTGTTTGCACGATCAAGGCGCTCTTCAGACTCTTCAATTCTCCATGCAGTTTCAACGAGGTCCATTCGTGTTTTTAGTTGCGGCTGAGACATAACGAACTGATGCAAATCTAATTTGCCTTCCTCAAATTGGTTTTTTGCAAGTGCACAAAAGTCAATTTTATTTGCTACATTAACCTTGTAAAAGATGTTCATATCCATTCGGGGATGCTTAAGAGGACGGCTTTTTAAGGACCAGGACCGTCGTCACAATAGTTTTGTCGTCTGCCATCAATTGCCATTCTAGTAACTGATGAGTTATCTAGTGGTGGGTTGGGGCTGGAAGCATAGTGTTTGTCATGTTTGGTTACATACGTGAAACAGTCCTAATAAAAGGTTTTCCATTCACAGAAATCAACATCAATGTAATAATTTTTCTTTATCTTGTGTCTACCTTCAGCAAAGCGTCTCCGCTTATTCCGTTTTAGAGCACAGTGATAGTGGACGCCCCTTTGGGTGTGATTTTTAATTGCACATGTCCATTGCTTTGCAACATTGTCGCCCTTTACAGCATTGAATTGTTCAATTAGAATTTGTACAAAACGTTCACGAGTATTGCATTTCAATAAATCAGCTTAGGAGTATGTAATCAAATAAACAAAACGACCCTGTGTGGTTTTCTTCGAATTAGCAGGAGCTATCATCGGTACGAGCAATTTTGGTTTCACATCTTTTTCAGCATCGGTCATCTACCCACTAGGAGAACTTTCTTCTTCATCACTACTTATTACTAAGATTCCACTTTTGTTATCCATTTTTTGTATATATTTTATAGCTGTAACAATATAGAGGGTAGTAGTATATACT
>JAUCNQ010112158.1:0-11545 GCA_032352715.1 Bougainvillia muscus | reverse complement strand
TATAAACAACATTTTTCCACATTTTTATTGCCCGATGATGAGAGAAGGATCTCTCGAAACGTCGCCCAACGTTAAATATTTTTATCTGTTTTTGCGAAAAGCCCTGGGGACGAGGTTGTTTTATCGGAACAAAAATCAAAGTTGAGACAGAAAATTCTCCGACATTTCCAGGTTTTCCCCAACCTCGTTCCCAGGGTTATCTCTCTGATTTGGGCGATGGCGATCTCACAAATCAGAGAGATAAAAGGACCCTGGGAGCGAGGTTGGGTTTTCCGACTTTTGCCAAAAACCAGTCAATTTCCAGATTTTCCAGGCCCAGTACGAACTGTCCACACGAACCCTGTAGGTAAAAGCATCAATCCTGGACATAAATAATGGCAAAACAATAACTTTAGGGTGTATTTTCAACTGTGGCTCCCCCTCCCCCGCCGTTATTTATGTTTTTCAGCTGGCCAGTCACTGTCAGGAGAGCATTGATACAGTGGGGAAGGGGGAGACCAATAGTATAGTGTCATTTATGTAGGTTTTGCCAACAATTTATGTCCAGGATCTGAATCCGGGGTGTTACCCAGTTAATGCTCAAATTCTTTTGTTACTTCACTCCCAAAGTATTGCTTGGGAAGCAACCTCGTCCCCAGGGTTTTTCGCTTTTTTATTATAATAAAAAAGCGAAAAGCCCCGGGGACGAGGTTGCTTGGGAAGTGCATTTTCAGTCAATAAAATTCGACGTTTATTAGGCACCTTAGAGTAGTTAAGCTGCGTGGATAAACTGTATATGGAGGGATGTGCTAGGTAAAGCACAACTAAGTTTTGTTATTGAGTATTAGACATCAAATAAAAGCTAAAACTCAGTTTCGACCACTAGATATCACGTTCGTACAGTTTCAGAGATATTAACTAGTAGATGTGACTTTGTGACAGAAAAGTGATGAAAATGGTTCGTATTACTAGGTAGGTATTACGATACGAATTTTGAATTTTTTCGGTTCATGAACTATATCTTACTGAATTCTGTAGGAGACTTAAAAGATTATCTAACTTGTCACTAAGCTGGACGGATACGATATAGTAAGTAAGTAACATCGCCAACAAGCTTCCCTAACAAAAACTTCAATTAAGGAGTTCTTCACACAGTCTGATCTACGATCGTAAAGGTAATGTGCACATAATAGGCTAGAGGCACAAAGGTGATATATTCGTTGTCGTCGTAGATTAGACTGGACGTAAACACTCTGCTATCACATGCACACCATAAGTAATTGAAAATAATAAAAATGAGAATTAACCTTGTACTCTCCAGATATCGACTCACAGAATTCTAATGGGATTTCGTATCACCTTTCATACAGTAAGGGACCGTCCACAAAATTGGTATCGTTATACGAACCGTTTTCATCACAGAAGGAGTGTTTTTGTGCATACTTAGTATGCACAAAACACTCCTTCTGTATGACAATTGTGGACGGTCCCTAAGGAGTGTCTTTGTGCACTTATCCGGTGATTCTGAGAATAGTAAGTCTTGTAAAACAATAGTGCGGACGATCTGTCATTATTTCATAGAGGAAACAAAAAATGACAGTTAAATTAATCTTGTGGCATAAAGCAATGTTATAGTAGCATGAAAGTGGCATCAAGTTCATTTTCATCAGATTCTGACATCGTAATGAAATATCGGTATATTCAAGACATTTCCGCATTTCCACTTTTTAAGCATTAGGTCGTTTTTCTAATCCATTCATTCCACGTGAAAGCGGTCCTTTGAAATCTTTGTCGTTATGACAGGTAATTGAAAACCGCAAATTTGATCTTCGATTTCGGTAACAATTCGGTAAGCTAGAAAAAGAAGAAACTAAGGGCCGTCACAAAATGTATGCAACGATAACACTTATTCTGTGATGAAAATGGTACAATTTGCGATCGAAAATTTCGTAGACCGGACGGTCCCAGATTGCGGTATTGAAAATATCATTACTTGCCTGATATTTTTGATCATGTCTTCTGTGTTGTGTCCACATTCTTCCTAGAGTTGACAACTATAAAATTTCCCTGACTTGCCAATTTTTTAGCATTTTCCCTGACTTTTCCAGGTCTGTGGCCACACTTACCATTTAGATTCCATTGAATCTTTTGGTTGACATATTAAAACTGATTTGGCTAGGCAGAGCACACGAAATTCGTATTGCAAAAAAGACATTGTGAATACTTAGTATGCACTAAGGAACCGTCTCAAAAATTCGCTTCATTCATCTCAAATGCAGTGTTCAGGTGGCTACCATTGAATTCCCTTACGTGGATTTTGGTAGTGTCCTCTTAGTTATTTTTCGTATTGTATGATGTTTCTATACAAATGAAATAAAGCTTCATTCATTCAGTGTTATTGTGCATACTAAGTATTACTTTGTATGCACAATAACACTTTATGTGAGGTGAGAATGAAGCGATTTGTGATGAAGCGGATTTAAGCGAATTTTTGAGACGAACCCTATGCACTGAAAGACTCCGTTTGTATGAAAACTGATGTGAAGTATCATACCAGTTTTATCATACTCTTAGGGGGTGTTTACACGTGAAATCTCGTCCCGGGACGAGTTTCATCTCGGGGTAAAACTCATCCCTGTCTCTGGTCAAAACTTATGTTGTTTACACGTAAAGGGCGAGTTGAAATCTCGTCCAGGGGTGAACTCGTCTCGGTCAAATAGACAGGGATGAAATCTCGTTATGGGGCGAAAATCATTCAAAGGCGAGTAAAAAAACGCGTAAACAGAAAATCAATTTCAACTCGGGTAAAAACTTCCATCTGTTTTCTTTGTATGAATGGTAAAAAAAAAATTGTTTTTCCAGTGATGCCATACTTTTGTGTCAGGAATGAGATAAGTAAAAGAAAATCTAAAATCAATTTCCTATTTTGTAGAGATAATGCAAACTATTATCTCATCCTGGGAGGGTTCAGACAGGATTGTTTAAAAAACGTTCCCTGAATTTCCCAGAGTTTTGGCATCGAAAAAGAATACAAACTTCAATAAAAATGAATACATTGGGGGAAAATGATTTCCATGTCTTCAGGATAGAGTCATTTAAAAATTCTGTCTGTCAGATAGCATAATAATAAGAAAATTACACAAGGGGTTCTTCAAAGGTTTTACAGTACTAGCTAGGTTGAAAAAGTTCCCTGAGTTCTCCCTGAGTTCCTCCTTTTCCCCTTGATTTTTCCCGAAAAACACAATAAACAACACTTTTTCCAGGTATTTCCAGGTCTGTCTGAACCCTGCGGGTTGAGATAACTTTCAAGAGAGTCGAAAAAATCGTCAAAAATTTTCAAAAATCGTTATTTCACCACGGGACGAACTGAACATGTAAACAGGAAATAAAGTTTGAATCTCATCATAGGACGAGATTTTAAGTGTAAACACCCCTTTAGGGATCGTCCACGAAACACTCCTTCAGTATGAAAATTCATACGGATTTCGATACCAATTTCGTAGACGGTTCCTTATGTAAGTTGCAGTAAGATAATTAGGAATGTTTAACATAATTCGAAAGAACCAAATGAGTTAATAACCGAGAGATTCACCCTTACAGTTTATTTACCTTAACTATCAGCAGTAATTTCAACTTTAACATCCGCATCACCATTAGTCTCCTTCTCTGCCTTCTCTGCCTCTTCTGCTTCCAGCGTTTCTTTCTCGTGCTCTGCTTTATTATAGGCAGGTTGACCAGGTGTAACAAGCGTACCTCCCCATGATGTGATGTCTGTATCTAACGTTACTGACGAACCACCAAAACCAAGGATTTCATTGTACGCACCTGATGAGAAGAACAGTAATATCTTAACCATATAAAGCTAAGGCTTTTTCAACTTATTAAGGCTGGGGGGATTTAAGACGTAAGCAATATCTAATTTTGTAGATGTCAGCATATTCGCGAGGTCTGCATTTTTCATGATTTTCATAAAATTCGGTTTTCCCCATCTAACTTTTGAACGCATGCGAATTTTTTCAATCTGATTTGTTTTTCTGAACGGTGTCTAACAGTTCTATCATACGTAACTTATTAGAAATGTTTTTTTGACTTCTTCAGAAAGTAAAGATCGCCCAGATAAATAAAATAAAGAAGTTGTTTTGCTTACACCGGTCAAAAACGCCCTGGAAATTTTTTTCAATTTTATTTTTGTTTTAATTACTGCATTGGATAGCCAAAAGTACTCAAGTCTTAAAATTTAAGCTAATTTCACCCGGGCGATCAAAAGATATAACCAAAAAAATCACTTGGAAGTTGGCCGCAAAAATTAATTCCTAAACAATTTCTTTCCGCAACGTAAAAATTGATAAGAATTACCACATGAATTTTGTTGACGATCCTTAACTGGATCTGACTGATAAATTTGAATGACAGAATACTCACCATGACACAATGTTCTAAGTAAAGTTTGTGCAGTAAGACAAAGTGAATCTTGCTCTTCCAAACCAAGTACACTGTGTGCTCGAAGCTGTCCACTTTCACACGGATCAACCACCCCTACAGCGCCCGGTAAGAAGCACCCAGATGCAAGAAGTTGTAGAGCTCGCCTAAAAGTATACACTAATTAAAGTCCACAAGATTCGTATGGAAATTCGCATCACATTTTATTCTGGAGAAGCGTACTATAGAACCGTCTACAAAATTCGGATGCGTATCAATTTTCATACAGGAGGAGACTCTTGTGCATTCGACACTTCAATGTTTGCGATATGAATTTTGTGGATGGCCCCTAAGTATGCACGAAGACACTTCTCTTCTACCATGGAAATGGTAAGATTTGTCTTACTAAATTTGTAGAGGTGGGTATGTTATTTGCATAAAATAATCAATATTCACTCATGTAAAAATTGATATAAAAGGAAAAAAATGACTGTCAGCTTTCTTCTTAGCGTGTTTCCAGATGTCAAAATCTAGCCAAAAGTTACACACAAATATCAATTATATCATTCTACTTAACTACCAACCCCTACTAGTCATCTATAGTACATTTAGAAATTAAGAAGCCGTCCACAAAATTCGTATGTTACCAATTTGCATTCGTAAGAAGAGTCTTTGTGCATAAGACGCTTCCTTTTTAATGAAAATGGTATGACTTACGATACAAATTTTGTGGACAGTCCCTAAGTTAGGATTAAAAAGCAAATTAAGCTTTCAGTGTTGTATTGAGAGCACTTTTGGAGCTGTTATAACGGTAATTACACTGATTTACTTCATTATTTTCGTTTTATTTTCCTTCTCATCTACGGTTTCAAATAACACCAAACAGCAAAACGGCTGGCCCGAAATATCTTTTCATACAACACATTTTAGGCCCTATTCCAGAACTTTCCAGGTTTAAACAATCAGAGGCTACCCGGTGAATAGTAATGAATAAATTACACCGTTTACGTAAAATAAAAATGAAAGGTACTTTCAAGACATAACAGTTTCCCGTACAACTACTGCAATTGGACCCTTCTATTATCGATGAGACACTGCATATATCACACCTGTAATTCTTTCTCTAGAAGAGTCATGTTTTATTTTAAGCTATGAATATAACCCACCTAAGGATTAGAGACAATCCACAAAATTCGTATCACTTTTCATCTCGAAGGAGTGTCTTTCAGCACATTTAGTATGCACACTCAAAGACACTTCTTCGGTGATGAAAATGGTAAAATTTGCAATAGAAATTTAGTGCTTGGTCTCTAAGACACATTAGGATAAATAAACCGTAAGCTAACATTTTAATGTTACCTAAAGGCCGCATTTATAGGTAATGGGTCACGTGTATTTGAAGGTAATGTTGCACTTTTGAAAGCCTAGAAACAAAAAAAGAAAGACAAGAATGTTTAAAAGAGATTCTATAACAAGTAGTTTTTGCTACTTTTTTCGATGGCGGTTAACAAGATTGCATTATCTAATGACATCACCTTTACTGAGCTTGCTTGTTAAAATACGCATCAGAAAACACCTATTATGGTCTTAGATAAATTACATTAAATACAGGAGAAAGTTGTTTATATTTATCTCAGATTTATTGTTCATTTAGGGACCGTCTTTAAAATTTGTATAGAAAGTCGTACTGTTTTCATTACAGGAGAAGTGTCTTGGTACAAACTAAGTATGCAAAAACACACTCAATCTGGATGAAAATTGATAAAAATTGCTATACGAATTTTGTGACCGGTTTCTTAACTTAGGGGAGTAAGAACATCGTATAAGAAGAAGTATTGAAAATGACATGATAAAAAAATACAGAAAAGTTATGGCATTTGACATGCAAAATATTTATATCTAATTCTTCTCTCTGTTCGTCTCATAAATTCGCTTAGTAAACTCGCTTCATTCCTGCTAATTTTCATCTCAGATGAAGTGCTATTGTGCATACTTTGTATGCACAATAAAACTTCATCTGAGGTGAAAATGAAGCGATTTGTTAAGCGAAGTTAAGCGAATTTTTGAGACAAACCCTAAATTAGGCCCTGAATGAAGTTTCTTATTATGGGATATACTATGGGATATATAATCTGAGAAAAATATAAACATTCTTATTTTTCCTATATTTAAAGTAACATACTTGGAGCATAACAAGTTAAAACTGTTATATATTTCAACATGAAAGAACATATAATAATGCAGAAGAGAATGCAAACATGAAAACCGACAGTTAGAGATCCTCTAGTCTATCTTATTCTTTTTGTTCATCCTTAAAGGGGCAGCCCACAAATTTTTATCCCAAATTGTACAATTTTTATAACTAAGTACGCAAAAAGACACTCCTTGTTCTGAAAGAAAACTAAGGAGTATACTCAATTTATATAAAATAAAAACAAAGTTTTAAAAAAATACTCAATTTCATCTTAAATTATAAAAACAGTAAGATTTTTGACAAAATAATTGTGAACGACCCCAATAGCAATATTGGATCTGACAAAATTTCAATGTACCCTTTAAGTCTAATTCCATCAGACTTAGTATGATGAGATAATACACATCTGACAAAATTAGGCTTAAACGTAATTGAATTTTGACAAAGTGTTCTAATTCGTTTGACAGCAGTGAGTAGCTTACCAGCAAGTCAATAAGCCATGGTGTTAAACCAGATAGACCAGCGTATCTCTTTTTAAGATCTTTAAGTAAGCGCACAAGTGCCCTAACAGTAGTATGTGATGCATTTTCTTCAAACCAACGTGCATGTCTAATAGTTGCTAGTGCTCCCTCTAGTAGCTTGACATCTACATGTTTTTCTGCCTCAACTTCAAATAAATTTTTAGGTAGAGTTGTAACGAGAACACGGACAAGAGCTCCTTCACTTGATGTTGTGTTGAAACCACCTTCGTTGGCTTGTGTTGGGAAATCTTAACAAAGAATTAATAACCTCTATAGAGCACAAGAATGCTGCAAAAAAAATTCAGAAAATAACCAGGGAAGGAAACAAACCCTTGAGGAAGCTTACACAAAAAACAGGTATGCCAATCCTTAAGGAACCATCTCAAAAATTCGCTTAATAAATTCGCTTCAGTCCTGTCAATTTTCATCTCAGATGAAGTGTTATTGTGCATACCTTGTATGCACAATGAAACTTCATCCTAGATGAAAATGAAGCGATTTGTTAAGCGAATTTTTAAGACACACCCTAACGACTATCATTCAGAAAAAGTGTGCCAGCGCATTAGCTATAACATGTTTTCTTCTTAATTGCTCAGGAAATTCACCAAAAGGTTACGGTACTACAATCCACAAAATTAATGGCATATCCTACCATTTTCATCACAGAAGAGGTCCTCTGCTAGGAATATAGATACAAATTTTGCTGTCTAAACCCATCCTAAACTTACCATCTCCTGGGTTATATTTAACAAGTCTTTCTTGTACAACAGTTGCCAAGTTTTCGATGTCAGCAGCTATAAATGAAACCAGTCAGAACAGACTATCAGAAAATTATTTTACCATAACGATTTTGCTAAAAATTATTTGTTTTGTTTTATGCTTTCGAAGACTAAACCCATGGCTATTTTAACTATAAATATATAATCAATTTAACAAGGTTTTGCAAGAACTTAAATTCACGGTTGAGTTCTTTTGTTTTTGTTTTAGCTTATATTTAATATTGTAAGCTTTAACATAACCACCAGTCTACCATAAGTTTTTTATGTAAGCAACCAAGTTGCTAAGAGTTCAGGTTGAGATTTGGGTTACACTGCCAAATCCAGAATGATTTTCATACAGTTTTCTGGTATGGGCGCCCAAAAATATCAATGAAGATGTTATTTCTTCTAAGAGTTACTACTCTAGCTGGTACTCAGTTATGCTCTTTTTTGCCACTAACCCATAAGGATGGACTCATCCATGAACAGAGATTTCCCTTTGGCATCAAAACAAGTTCGGTCCATACCTAATCTCTGGATTTGGCCCTGGGTTAAAAACTAAGCAACAAAGACGTGTACGCAAGGCCTGGCAAGAGGAAAGAAGCCATATATGTAACGAGGTTAGCTAAGTTCTTCTGATTTAACTTACCAGTTGGTGTTTCTTTTAAAATGACAACTAAATCTGCAACAGGGTGCCCTGCAAGCATTGTCCCTTTCTTGTATGACCCAACAACACGTACTTCTTCAACAGGGATATTCAAACCAGTGGCAGCGAGAATTAAACTTTCTAATACAGTTTCAACCTACACAAAAATTATGGTTTACTCAACATAACATAGCAAATATGAACAAATATGAACTCAGAGTACGAATTAAGGGTCCGCGAATCGTGCATCATTTTTCTAAATTTCGCGGGTCAAACTTTTCTTTGAAAAACATATTCTTCAACTACGTCTCACGGACGCAGACGTAGGTTTAAAATGACTTGATAGTAAACTAATTTTTGATTAAACAAATAAGTAAGTAAGTAAGTAAGTATATTTCGCCATCAACCAGGTTAAAAAGTAAATTAAAAACAGTAGAAAAATCTGTTAAAAAACCTGTAGGAAATTAACATATTAGATAAAAAAAGAGATAAAAATAGAGGGAAGGATCAAGCAAGTCCTAAAATGATGATGGCTGGGATAAAACGCAAGAAAAGCTGTCCTTTCACTCGCATATAAAACTATAATTAATAGCTGCATAGAAGACAGAGATAAGTATCAAAATGATTTAATACAACGTCCTGTTAACGTACAAATAGAACTCAAAATCTATTTAGAGGCTGTTTTATTGAAAAATTTTCTTTGTCGCCCAACCATGGTGAGCAACATGTTAAGGAATTTTACCTCAAAACCATAGAATTTTTTGCAGATCACTTTTAAAAAGTTAATTCGCACACTGGATCTGCAGATGGCTCCTGCTCATTATTTCTTTTTTATTGCTTCAATCCACAGAATTGGTATCGCAAATCTTATCTTATCATTTTTATCACGGAAGAAGGGTCTTTGTGCATATGAAGTCCATATTAGGTTCTAGTAGAAAACATACTGAGTATACATAAGAAGCATACCTTGGAAACAAGATTTTGCACAGAGCTTTGTTCTGCTGATTTAGGTGTCAGCTCCATAGTTTTTTTGACAAGACCATCTACAAAATCAGTATTATCTGGAGATTCGTTCTGTGCACCAAAGTGTGATTCTGACATAAGGGGATCAAACGAATGATGATTGATCATATATCGATTACCATGTCGTCCTGGAGGACCTTGGACACCAACAGGTCCAACACCAGGGGGCCCTGCCATAGGTCCAGACATTCCCATAGCAGGGTGTCGGTATGGATGTTGAAATCCCCGTCTTGATTTTCTATAATTAAACCAAAAGTAATTCATTGTTGTGTATTTAACCCGTTAATGCATGTAAAATTGCCACACATACTTCAAAAATAATCCTTCAGTAAATGCTGCAGGATTGTTAAAGCATGTATGCCCATTTTCTAACACTATGCAATAAAGGTTTAATGGGTGTGGTGTTGATCTTAGTCATCACTGAGTGAAAAACACATAATTCAATTGAACAACCTGCAGCTGTCCATTGGAAAGCATGAATAGGGTTGTCTCATGTTTTCCAATAGAAAACTGCAGGTTGTGTTATTGAAACAGGAAAACATGATTCTTCAAGGTCTCATCTCGCAGCTACAACTTTTATGGGTATTGTAAGCAAACTAAAGTAAAAACTTACCTTGCTTGTACTTTTGTTCGAGTCATTGTGGCTGGCTACTGTTGTGAAATTGAATAGATGCTTGACTAAATGAGAAATTGAAGACAATCTACTTCTACCGAACGATAATGGGAGAAGAAGACTTACCATCTATGATAAAACTATCAAAAGAAGATAAACGTGGATTCTTGGGGTATCACCATTTAGTAACACCAAAAGAATTAAACAAAGTAACAAAGTAAAGTAAGTAAAGGACAAGATCGAAAAATAACAATCAGTTTTAATCCAGAAAAAAAATCTGAATTGTTTATGTCACCTTATCTGAATTTATTTTTGCGTAAGAATTACAAATAATTGTTGGATTTATTTTTGCGGATTTGACTTAATCGAAGAATTGTCCCGGATATTTTTAGGCCGATCTATAAAAGTTTTGTGGGTAGAAACTTTCGCATTTTTCACAATTTTAGGTCATTCTTGCATAACTTTGTGCCGCGAAATATTGTACACAAAAAAATGGTAAAAGTTTATCATTGCCAGTTTAATATTCATTCCTAAATTTTTTTCCTGGAAATATTCAATTTTTTGCTCAGAAGTGGAAGCGCAATATGATGATGATTTTAAGTTGAAGGTTTTTACCGTGAAATCCAGCAACTGAAATTGGTGATTTTTGAAGTTTGTGCCGTGAAATTTTATATTATATTTCGCAGCAACTTTGTAAACGAAACAATTTCAACTTGCTAAAAAGTGTTGTCAGTTCTCATTGAAAAATGGTTTTTCGATCATGAAAAGGTTTTTAACAAATCGCGTAAGTTAAGCAACAATTTGAAACTCAAGAAAGTAAAAAGCCAAAATTTCAAGAACTTTTTTTCTCGCAAAAGTTTCTACCCGCAAAATTTTGTACGCTTAAAGTACATTAAATATGGAAATATGAGAAACAGCTCTTTAAATCAAAAGCGTTTTAAGCAAGTTTGATAATCTAATGGATAACACTGATTTTTCAATGATATACATAAGGGGTGAACCTCGGGTTACCTCTGATAACTGCCTCATCATGGTTCCTACAACATTTTCCAAACTAAATTCCCTGCCTTTTTCATATTTTTTCCCTGACTTTAGGGGTCACTAACATATCGAATGTTCCCACGCTTAGCGTCAATTTGACACTAACAATTTGACCCCTCACCCCGTCCTATATGTCAAAACCTAAAAATGGGTGAAAATTGATGAATTTCAAAAAATTAAAAAAATCGCGTCAAACACAATTCCGGGACCCCACGAATGCTCTTCGCAAGTTCTGCACCCTGTTTGTTTATTTATTTTCGAAAACGAGTTAATCTGTTAAACCAAGTTTCATCGTGCCGGCTGTCGAAATGGACATCAGATTACTCTCTGTCACCCAATTGTAGGGGGGGG
>JAUCNQ010112147.1:0-11546 GCA_032352715.1 Bougainvillia muscus | reverse complement strand
TACATTTAGTACATTATAGTGCATTATAATACATTATAGAAGTATATTACAGTACATTTAGTACATTATAGTGCATTATAATACATTATAGAAGTATATTACAGTACATTTAGTACATTATAGTGCATTCTAGAACATTATAGTACATTTTAGTAATAGTTTCTTCCTTACGGATACGGGCTTATACATGGGGGAGCTTATACACGGGGGGCTTATACACGGGGGAGCTTATACATGGAACATTTTGCAGGCCTCCCAGCTGAATTTTACTCAATTTATTTAGGTAATTAGGACAATTTATTGAATAAATTAGGACAATTTAGGACATATTTTTATGATAAATTAGGAAAAATAGGAAAATCATTATTCCAAAAAGGGACTTAAAGCTCATTTCCTGCATCTAAAATTGGTTATCAATTATTACACAGAAAACATTAACACTTGATGCAGGATATATATGTAATAATAAAAATGAACCCAAATACTTTTACAGAAACTGTAAAACAACCATAAAATAACAAGTAAATAAATGAATAAACAAATCTCCTGGCACTGAAAAAAATATCAATAGATGTCTTTCTTCTACGTGTTGTTTTTTAATGCAGATATGAAAAACAAAGGTTTTCTTTTTTGATCACAGTGAAAATTACTGTTATAACAGAAGAGAAACAATCAAAAGATTGAAAACTGAAAACATAAAATATAAAACAGCAAGGAGCTTCAGCACAAGTTATCGAAAAAAACATACAAAACAATTCCCTAAAACAAAATAACAAATTAAAAACAAAAAATGGAACCTTCCAAAAACATTGGAAATTTATCCAAAGGAGTTAAAAGCAGTCCAAAAACGTGAACAAAAATCAAAACATTGGCAATGTGTGTAAAACTATGAAATGCAAACTTACAAAACTACAGTAATTTCTATTTTAGATACGGATCTAAAATAGAAATTACTGCAGTTTTTTTCTTTTTGCTTCAAGGTCACCGAGTGAAGATTCTAGCACCCTTTTACGATTCAAGCTCATTCGAATTAGAGTATGAGCTTTAAACTTCAAACTTATTTTAGGCAAAGTTTTCTGGTCGGATTTTTTGCGACTTAGTCGTGACATATTTTTAGTCAAAGCTGTTTAAAATGTTTTTCATGTTTTCTTAGCATTTAGCTAGCCGTATTTATTTTGGTCATCAAAATTGTCACAAAATTTGTCACAACCAACTAAATTTTTTTTATATTATAACATGCTACAACATTACTTCTATAATTCTTAGATACACAAATACACACAAAGCAAAAACTAAAACAAACTGAAGTAAATACATTCGGAATGAAGCTGTGCAGTTTATTGAATAATTAGGAAAACTTAGGACTTTATCTCAAAATCTTTAAAAAATAGGAAAACTAGGAAAATTAGGACCGCTGCCTGTCTTGTGCGTTAGCTATATTAGTTGGATTTATACATGGGGGGGGGGTATATGCGGGGGGGGGGAGGCTTATAATCGGAGTTTCACGGTATGCTTCAGGATTGTTAATGTATGTGTGACCGCTTTACAACATTACGAATGAAAGGTTTAAAACTTTTTCTTTCCCATACTAGATCATTGTTCTTCTTAACAAACGAGGTATGCTCAAAGCCAAATGAGAACAAAAGAAACATGGTCAAAATCCATATCAAACGAATACCTACTTTACAATATCACGGTGAAGAAGATGAAGAGAACTTCCCTCTTCCTATGTTTCCTGGAGAAATTCGTCCTAAGAACCACAGGATGTCCATACATCCACTGAATCGTCATAACATCTTTGATCACCCAGCTGAGCGCGATGAACTCATCAGCAAGCACGGAGCGGGTCCACATTTACATCGAAGAAAAACCCCTGCTAAGAAACATACACAACTCTCACCCTTGTTTCCATTCATTAACATTATGAAACCTTTTGGAGGTATGTTGGATTCATTAGGTGGCGATGAAGAAGATATTATGGATGACGTCATGCGATCAAAAAAGCATAAATTAAAGAGAAACCAACGTAACAAACGAGAATTGGTTGAAGATGTAAGTGAGAGTGCACGAGAAGCTGTCCATGATGCAGTAGATGGTATTTTTGACAGCATTATGAAAGGTGTGATAGAAGCTATGAAGTATAGAGAATAAAAACGAGTCAAGATCAAATACAGTGTAGCAGAAACATTTTATTTCTTTACGGTGGCCTAATCCGAAGCAAATGTTCTTATAATTATAATAGATTAGGTAACAAAAAGGTATAAGTTCGGTATTCGGAGCTACAATCCCAGCCAGAAGTTACCACAAATCTTGGTTTCTCTTGCTTTTTACGGAATTGGCTTTTTATGGACGTTGTGCCAAAGTAAAACGACTAAGCGACTGAATTTAAAACTTTGTCAGTCTAATCGTATTGGTATAGACTTGATTTGAAGTGAAACCGATTTTAACTAGTGCCGGTTTCGGTAGCTTAATAGTAGCTCCAAATCGTGTTTTTAGCGATAATTGGGAGTATCAAGGCCTCATTGCAGAGACCACAAATCTGCTACAACTCAAAACTCAAAAGTGTTAAGTCTCAAATAATCATGCAAGCTGCTCAGAAATCTGACAGAAAACTGTCTTCCGCATGGTCTTTTAAAACAAAGCAATACACCTTTTTTTATAAGCATGAGGGAAAATCGGCTCCAGCCTCACTTATGCTTTATAGCAATTTAACAATTTCAGGCTCAATATATGCTTAGTATAAGCTTACATATTTGTTCAAACATCAGTGGTGCCTTTTATATAACAATGCAATGACTTCATTGTCAACATTTCACTTTGCACTCTGCACCAAGGACTTCTCTCACTAAAGACTGAGATAGGATCCACCTCTGTTGTTTTTAAAGGTAGTAATTCCACACAAACTTGTTTAATTTGCACGACACACTGCACTCAAAACCAACTGTAATCAGCACTCTGTCATTACACGGACGTATACGGACTAACTAATGTACAATCCGAGTACAGTTGGGTTTTAGTACAGAGAAACATTGTTTGTAAATACTTATACGTTTTGATAACAGAATAAAATTATTTAAAAAAATTAATAACATTTTCAAGAACGTGCATTCCATCCAACGTGTTTGTACCGGATTGTCAATAATGATGCTCTCGTTCTTTTATGTCTCCAGCGTAGATGCATAAAGCGAATAAGAAATTAGTTATTTCTGCATGAATTGTTCTTTGTAAATTGCTTTATCGCTCATTTGAGAATTACTTCACATTATGTAAGGATACATAGTAACTTCACTGCATTATGTTATTATGCATTAACGATTTTATCAAGCAATCTGATAAAATCTGGAATTTTACTCAGGATTACTTCAGATTTCTGCAGGTTGTTTGATAAAATTAAGGAAAACATCATTTTTTTATGCAGTGCTTCACACTACGGAGGACGTTCAAAAATCTGTTTTTTTATTACAGCAACTATTTCGGAACGTGACTGTTACATTTTCAAATCAGAAACACATAAAAACTCGTGTTTGTTCCTCATAAAATCGTTAATGCATAATAACATAATGCAGTGAAGTTACTATGTATCCTTACATAATGTGAAGTAATTCGCATTGGACGTTTTCTAATATGGGAGACCAGTATCAACTCTTAATAAAGTTCATTGTTGCTTTATCACAGTGGAGAAACTTAAAGAAAAACATTTGGTGTTTATGTAGCACCAGTTCAACATGGCTAAATGTTATTAATTACGAAATATTTTCTTTTACAATTTTCCGGTTGTCTGGTGAAACAATTACAAACCGGTCAAACTAGTTTAATTGTCAGCTTGTTAGTTAAATATGAAGTTAAGAAGTACAAAGTACACAAGAAAAATCTTCCTCGTTGTGATACAAAGACATACTACATCCTGGTCCACAAAAGTGAAACGGTACAATTTCCAATTCGAACTTGCAAATGGTCCCAACCAGTTCAAATAAACTACGTTTTTAAATTCTACTATGGCTATTTGTTTGATAATGATTGAACCTTTTTTAAGGTTACTCATGTCGCATTCTTCTTTTACTTTTTACTGTAAGACGGAAGCAACAAATAAAGACGCGGGGGAAAAGTCCATACAAATTTGTTGTGTCCCTTTTAATAGATATCAGGCATTAGTGGGGAGGCGATAGATGGGAAGCAAATCATGGGGATACACTGAGAAGGGCAGAAGACGATACAGTTTAAACAAAATAACCCGTGGGAGAGTCTTACAAATTTGGAAAAAAATATTTTTCATCTAAAAAAAATTGACCACGAGCAAAATAATATGACCGTTGAAAAACAAAACAATTTTAGCGTTTATGTCATTGCTAGCCAATCAGATATGTTCCAGTGTGTTATAATGTAGGTTGAATTAACGACGGAGATAAAACAGGTTGTTTCTTTGTTGCTTTTAAGACCACGTGATGCATATGGTAATCACGTGGTTTACGTATTGCACAAAGTGTCAGGGAGTTTACGAATAGTCTATAATTTATGACGACATTGTAGATTTCACTTTTGTGTATATTAGGCTACACGCGTTCCATCCCGAAGTCCTGAAGGATGGGAAATACGTAGCCTATATGTAAATAGATAAATTCAGCGATACAGGCGTAGATTAGACTGTGCATAAACCCCATATTTATAACTTTCCAGCGTACACAATATCAATAATAAAGTCCAACAGGTGTCGCCAATTCTTTTGTATGGAAATTCGTATCAATTTTCATTTAGGAGTGTCTTTGTACATACTAAGTATATAATTAGCGACACAAATTATGCAGATATTCGCTAAACAAGACCTTCATGTCACATTCTACAGGCTTCTTGAAGCATTTAACGGTTTTGCTCAAATATGGCAATATAATAACCATATATAGACATAATATAGTTCATAGTATACGACTGGTTATGGAAATTCCGCTTTAATAACATAATCCACCTCCAGACCAAGAACAAAGGAAACAGAGCCTTAAAGATAAATAACATTAGGCATATAAATAAGTTGACATAATCAAATCTTTAGCCTGAAATCTTCAAACATAATTGATAATCAATCATTGGTTTCTAACGAAAGCATATCATCAATCGCTAACCGGGGTAACGCCAGAAAAACTATCATGGAAGCAAATTTACGTCAAGTTAATGATGATCTCATTTTCGACAAATAACTCCTGTTGGATGTTGTGGGACTTTAAAGATAATATTGATGGTATAGAAAATGAAATGAGATAACCTATTGGAAGATAGTGACATCGATAATGACATCATCAACCAGCAACATTTATTTTTAGCCAATCGGTTGTGCTGTTCGAAGTCAGTTTAGGATCATATGATATGAAAAAAACATAACGTTTCAAAGGTTAACAGTTAATTTTGCAGAAACTCACCTCTAGTGGTAAAAGAAAGCAAATTATTGAAACTAACTGCTGTTCATAGTCATCAAAACTGACTAAAAAGAAACAAGAAGATCCCCTAGGCGTGACCTTTGGGATCCGTCGAATGAACTAACCAAAGAAACCCATATACGTGCATTTTAAAGGTTACTCGCTTAGACGGACCGGTACGAAAAGGAAAGAACTCAGAATCTAGGGTACTGCACGCTATTCAAGAGCTTTTTTACCATAATCACAGAAAATTAATAAACATGACCATCAGATCGGTAGTCTATTTGTAAGTAAAGTAGGATAGAAAGCAAGTAGCCTATATACACAAAAATGCAAAATCTTGTTGTAGCCGTAGACTGGCGTAGACTGTGCGTAAACTCCCTAATCTCATCCAAAAAATCCAGAATGAATGAAAATTGATACGGACGAAATGAATATTTCTAAGGCGAACTTTTGAGATGAATCCGAATCCTAAGCTGTCATAAAATTAAACTTTGAGAAGAGGTCAGCTAACTCTGCAGGATCTAACTGTAAAACAACAAATCCATGATTCAAAAGA
Organism: Bougainvillia muscus; assembly: GCA_032352715.1. Taxonomy (NCBI): domain Eukaryota; kingdom Metazoa; phylum Cnidaria; class Hydrozoa; order Anthoathecata; family Bougainvilliidae; genus Bougainvillia; species Bougainvillia muscus. Next base: position 5,582 of record JAUCNQ010112147.1, on the reverse strand, counting down.
CAAGAAAAACATCAAACATCCAAGCTATTGTTTATGTATTATCTTATGAATGAATTAAGTTCGAATAATTTACAACAACGAAAGTCAGTTCGTAGTAGAAAGTTGTCACTTTCAGACGTTGTCAATTTTAGAAGTTGTCACTTACAGAACTTGCCATTGCCAGACGTTTTCACCATAAAAGATTGTCACCTTCAAGACCTTACTCAGACACTTTTAAATCGATACAGTAACGAAGATGAGGATGGAGTCACCAGTAAAAGAAGCTTTACCTGAAATTAAAGAACACGACGAACATGAAGAAAATGTAGACTCAGACTCTGAACCCGTACCAGAAGATGAAACAGTATTCTACAAACGCAAACTTCCTGATACATGCATTGCACTAAGTAGTGCGGAAGGCAAAAAGCTCTTTCAAGATTCTTTGCTATCCGGTAATGCCAACATTTACTTTCGTCTAGCTGAACAATTTCGCACTCAAGCCGAACCTGCTTATTGTGGCTTGGCAACTTTGGTCATGGTCCTTAATGCTCTTGAGGTAAAACTCATCTCAAAAACATAATAGGCAGTTACGCACAGTCTATTTACGACGGCAACGATGATTTCATCCTGCAGGATGGAACGCAAGTAGCCTATATTCACTAAGGTAAATACAGCGTTATCGTCGTAGATTAAACTGTGCATAAACTTGCCAATATCAACCCTTGAGATCTAAAACGCAAGCACCAGTTTTTAACATCAGGTAATTGGACAGAGTTTACGTTGGGTATCTCAAAAGGATTAAATTTCTATCTCTATAGCGACGCGTAAAACAATTAATTTTCGGATAATTTTTCACAGTGACAGAGATCTAAGGATTAGCTCTATAATAATTTCTAGGTAGATCCCAAGCGCTTATGGAAAGGTGTTTGGCGTTGGTACGATGAACAAATGTTGAATTGTTGCTTGTCGTTGGATACAGCCCAACAGGAGGGAATCACCATGGAGCAATACATTACACTAGCAACGTGTAATAATCTAAAGCTAAACGTTGGGCGAATGAATGATAGCGGAGTCAGTGTGGCAGAATTTCGCAAGATCGTCAAAGAAGTATGTGCTGGAGACGAGAAAGTATTGACTTGTTCGTATTCAAGAGGAGTTTTAGGACAAACTGGAGATGGGCATTTTTCTCCAATAGGTAAGTTCTATTTAAAGTTAAGGAATCTGGATCTGTGAGGCAATGGATAGCAGCCCCTAGATGAATTTCTTATACTTTATACTGTACACCATGAGGTGGGCAATAGAAGGAGACCTTTAGGCGGATCAAGTGTAAATCTCTGTGAAGTACATAAGAATTCACGCATGTAGCACACAATTCTATGAATTCCTAGGAAGTTGCAATGACCTCCAGTTTCACAGAAGAATACTGTTTGAAGACCATGCTTTAACATGATAGCACCCAATGTTTCTAAGATAAACGGCTCCGTTTTTCCTAACTACACACTAAATTAGTAATTAAAGATATTTTCTGCTGCTACTTTTTCTCAGCAAATTAAAACCAGTATCAGACGCATAAAAAGAAATTAAACACTTAATCGGTTCATTTTCACCTCAGGTGAAGTGTTATTGTACATACAAAGTATGCACAATAACACTTCATTTGAGATGAAAATTGACAGGAATGAAGCGAATTTATAAAACGAATTTTTGAGACGGTTCCTAAGTTGTTCAAGGGGATCAATTTCAAGCAGCGGATTAAATTTATGTTTATAACATCAGCTGTTTGCTTTCTTCATAAATGTTGACTTAAGATCATAATTTGAAATCGCAATCATAGCTTAAGGGTCATTCATAAAATTATGACATCAACGTAAACAAATCTAAAATGTGGTTATGAAACTGTTTGTGTAAGGAACTAAAAATTATTCATAGATTGCGCTCGTTTTTGAAAGGACAGGAAGGGATCTAGGTGTTAAAATCACAAACCTTTTAACAGTAGAAGCATAATATTTGTCACGACGTCATTTTTAATGACATTATCATTCGTTCACCTTTGTCCGAAAGAAGGGAATTTTGTTTAATTTTTTTATCCATTTCATCCATGAATTATAGAGAAGAATGTTTTATGCCAACAGATATTATATAGCGACGTTGGGAGGAGATGACGTCATCTCAATTCATGGAATCTCCGAAAAGTAAAATTTAAAAACTACCAATGTTCTGACAAAAAGGGAATAAACTTAATACATCCATTAATGTGTATCACTCCTATTACTAGGAGTGTGTCATATATGTAGTAACAAAGGGTCCAATAGCACAAAATCCTAATCTACTTTAACTCTGACATAAATAACACCAAATAATATCACATAGAAAAGGGTGTGGTCAAAGAGCCAACCCATCTACTCAAAATTCCAATTACAGTTAAGAATGATACGATACGAAGTATTGTAATAATCAAGCAAAATAGTACGGAACGGTAACTTCGGAAGGTATTATAATAGTACGGAACGGTAACTTCGGAAGGTATTATAATAGTACGGAACGGTAACTTCGGAAGGTATTATAATAGTATGGAACGGTAACTTCGGAAGGTATTATAATAGTAGGGAACGGTAACTTCGGAAGGTATTATAATAGTATGGAACGGTAATTTCGGAAGGTATTATTATAGTACGGAACGGTAACTTCGGAAGGTATTATAATAGTACGGAGCGGTAACTTCGGAAAGTATTATAATAGTACGGAACGGTAACTCCGGAAGGTATTATAATGCAAAAACATTACCATTATTCATAATTATGTCATAAAATAGATTTCCGTTTTCTATAGGTGCATACCATCCAGAACAAGACATGTTGTTGATTTTTGACGTTGCAAGATTTAAATATCCACCACACTGGGTCAAGGTTGACCTTATTTGGGAAGCAATGAAAGCACCTGACTCATCTACAGGTAAAGAAGACACTGCAGAAAAAATGATGGGATTTTATGATACAACCTGCAGAAATCTGGAGTAAAACTCCAGACTTCATCAGGTTGGTTGATAAAATCGTTAAAGTATAACATGACTTTTCATGTATAGAGAAATTATTTGTCATACTGTCCAAAGAAACGAATCTAGATTTTAATCTATAATATTATACTTGTGTCTTAACACAATTTTGGCACAAAGCGTCAAAAACTCCCAAACGTCATTCAGTAGGCACAGTGGACACAATACAGTAAAGGGTTGAAAGAAGATTCTAAAAAGTATTGCTACGTTTTACTTCCCACCCAAAGTTCCACACGTTTCGAATGCGCTATATATGACCACTAGTGATAAACAGTTTATGTTCATAACTGCACCTAGAGCAATGAAAATGAATGTTTTTCTTTCAAGATTTTATCATGCAACCTGCAGAAATCTGAAGTAAAACTCCAGTTAGTGTAGATTGGTTTTATAAAATCGTTAATAGATAACATGATTTTGCATTCAGTAAGCAATAATTGTTATTAAAAATTTCAAGTTAGGATTGCAGATATAACTTTCGGAATGTATCTAACAAAAGTATTGAATAACATGTTTGTCAGATAAACTTTCCTTCAATTGGCGGCGACATTAAATTAGCGTCAATCCTATCAAGAAGCATACTTCATCTGACGCTTCATCTGCGAGATGAACTTAAAACGGTTTGTTGACGAATTAAATCAATTTTTTGAGATGAACTCTAAATGACAAACAAATTGTAATGTTTAGGTCTCCCACGTGGTTATGTTGTAATGAGAAAAGCTGAAGAAGTTCCATTAATCCTATTTACCGTATCCAATACATTTCGTGTTGCTTTGGCAACGCGTACAAACGAAAACTCATCCTTAAGTTACTTTTTACAGACCTGGAACACATTTTTGAAGTGCGAAGTATCACACGACCATCAGGAAGGAGATTTTCATGTAAGGTTTAATCTGATGATCAAACAAGTGTTGTCAAAGATCGAAGAAAGTCTAGCTGCATTTTTTGAAGAAGAATCAGTTTTTTCAACGAAAGTTCATGTCTGTTGTTTGGATAAACTCCCAATGAGTCAGGCTAATAAAATACGTCAACTTTTATTGTTTCTACAATTCACCGACATCTTTACGAGCGTTGACGAATGGGTTCACAACAGCAACAACAATAATTGTACACATGAGAAACTCTGCTCAAGAGCGAAATCTTGTACGAATAAAAAGTATTGCAGTCAAGCGAATTCACATGAACCTCTAATTGACATCGAAGAAGCAGTTGTCAATCATACTGAAATAAAAGAAGCCAACGAGAACACAACCGACAGTAATGATAAAACACGCAGTCGGAAAACATCGCACGACTTTTCATCTAACTGTGACCATGTAAAACAACGCAAAATTACGACATGTAATCATGACGTCAAAAACTCCGACATAATTACAGTTAGCCATTACATAACATTGCTGTTACTGTGTTGGCCGTACAGCAAAGAAAATATAGGACGTAACTCGTGGTTTTTAGCAGCTTATATTGATAAATCATTGGCTGATTGTGACGCAATACTACTGAATGAAATTAAACTGTTAAGAGAGCAATTGAAGTCACTCATGTAACAAAAAAAAACTTGAACAAAAAATGTTCTGTAGCTCGACCTTTCTTTCACATCGTAAATGATAATGAATTCTCACCGTTGTATTTGACACCCCTTTCTCATTCATTTTTTGAGTAGATGTGACTAAGTATATTTGTATGCGAGGCTCAGAGGCGGACTCGGGACACGGTTTTACCTAGTCACAGCACTGAAATGGAGATTCAAAGCATGCTCAACGTGATTAATTCTAATAGCTTTCTGTATGAAGATGGGTCTATTAGACCCATCTTCATACAGAAGGCTATTAAGAATTAAAACTTTTAGCTCTTCCTCGTGCTGCTCTGACTAGGGCGGGATCCGCCGAGGCTACAATAATCTTCGATAGAAAAGAATAGGGAAGAGCTCTAAGAAAATATTTGTAATATATTTGTATATATGTAATTTTCGAATATAATTTATTTATTAGACGGTATATTAATTAAGTTTTCCACCCACTCGCTAAAATTTCTTAAAAGATAATGACGTTGCTTGGACGTCGTGTTTTTATTTGTAAGGTCATGCATATCTATCTTTATCAAAATCGAATAACAAATGCTGCGTTGGGTTAAAGATAGCTACCGAACACCCCCTTAGGGACCGTCCACAAAATTCGTATCGTAATACGAACTATTCTCATCACAGAAGAAGCGTTTTTGTGCATACTAAGTATGCGCAATAAACACTCCTTCTGTATGAAAATTGATACGGATATCAATACAAATTTTGTGGACGTGTCCTTACCGAAAAAGAAAGCGTTTTGAGTTTTATTCTTTATTATCAGCTCGTTAGGGTATTTTTAAATATTATCTCTAAAATTAAAAAAATCAAAAAGATTGAAATAATTTTCTGGAGGTGAAATGATGAAATGATTAAAGAACATAAGATACACTTTAGGCGGCGTTTTATTCAACTTTTAGAACTCGTTTACATGAAGACTTTCCATAGGCGAAATGAACTGTCATGGCTTCTGTGATTGGTTAAATTTTTCCG
>JAUCNQ010112136.1:0-11547 GCA_032352715.1 Bougainvillia muscus | reverse complement strand
AAATTGCCATATTTTTCGTCGCCGTATTTTCAACCAATTTTGTCAAAAAAAATATAGGGCTACTAATACCCTCTTGTAAATGTGCAAAACAGCCTTCGTGGCGTTGAGTGGCTGGTTGCTAAGGAGTTGCTTAGTTTTTGACTCAAATCTCAGCATCAACTATTTGCAACTCGGTTACTTATAAAAAAAAAACGTGTAACTAATTAGTAGCATCAGGGTGATCCTCTCATATCCCAAAGGTCAACTTGTAATTACCGAGAGGTTCAAAGTTTAAGATTCTTGTTTAGTATTTAATATCCACATTTTCCCATATTCCCAATGATTTTCCACGTTGACTTGAGAAGTTATTTCCTATTAGTCGAATGCAACCTTTTAAATTTACAGTCAAGTCCATCTAAAATTAACTTTTAGACCGCGCCCCTGTTTACAAGCTTTTCCTCCCAGCGAGCCGTCGTTGTAGGAAAGCACCGCCAGTTATGGACAGTTGTAGGAAAGCACCGCTTTCCTACAACTGTCCATAACTCCTGTTTAACCCTTTAAGATATTCAAACAAATTATCCCATTTTGAAAAGCCCAGACTATCTAGAACAGATTGATATTAAACTTGAAATTTGACCCTGAGAATCTTAATCTTATAGTCATTCATTATTCCATGCAAAAATTCTGTTAAAAAATTAAGTGTCTCCTATTAAAATAATATTCAAAAAGCATAGAAAAGTTAGCGAAATACCTTAAAAAGGAAAATACTCACATCAAAAAACGAAAAAATGGCAAAGAAAGTACAACCAATTTGCGCTATAGCATTTTAACTGAGGGGGAGCTGAAGGGGGAGCTGAAAGTGCCCGCGCCACGCTTGACCCTCTATAACTTCTGTTGTGTTTGCGCTTTCGATATGATATTTTCAGTCTTTTAATATTTATCTATATTACGTCTTCTTGGGAAATTTCAGCCTTATACCCTATGTATTTTTTAAATTACTGGCTATTGTTCGAAACCACCTCTCAATTTACAGCACTCCACTATTCCCTCTGAAATTCTTGATTATTGCAATTGCATTGCAGTAGCTCGTTCATTATTTAAGTTTGAAAGTTGAAATTTTGCACAAGAACGTATTTTATCATTACCTTTCTTTTGAGATGATTTTTTTCGGATTACCGGGAATTTTCCCGGAAAACCGGAACAGAGACCAGAAATATTTCCCGGAAAAGTGAAAATCCGGTTAAATCCGTGTTTAAAACCGTTGAAAGGGTTTTAGAAGGATAATTCTGTCTTTGCTTACGGTTTTCAAAGCATTTTAAAGAAAATAATCCCTTTTGTTACTTACTTTTAGAACAGATCTGCAACATAGTAATTTTACCTGGATTACGAAGTTTTGGTGACGTCATCAACGTCACGATGACGTCATCAGAATTATTTTTGCGTCAAGTCGTTCTTTTTGTGATGGTGAACATTCGTGCCAAGTTACGAAACATTTTAAAGTGTTTTACGGTGTAGTGTGGTCACTTTAGCCAACTAAATTGACTTAAAAGATCATTAAACATACATACGTAAGATAGCAACTATCTGACCACATAAAAATAAAGGAAATATTAGTTTACTGACTTGAGTTCTTAATAAATTATTAAATTTTGTCATTAATTTTAATTACTTTATGTATGCTGATGGATCTCTGAAAACCTATCACAATACACAAACAATTAAGAATTAAGACTTCTTGTTCCCAATCGCGACGCTCTGATTAACCCTATTAATACCGGGCTTTTTTGGTCCCAAATATACCCAGGGGTGGGGGGGGGTACAAAGTACCCCCAAATAAGGTGTTAACGTTATGCTTACGTCATAAAACTTGGCACAGTGGTACAACATTACAAGTCCGACATTTTGACTTCGTCGTTTCAATTATGCCGTCATTGTGTCGGTAATCACGTCATAATTAACTTTACCCCCGGAAATTCGATGATTTTCCCAAATTAACGCCCATGGAGAAAACAGAAGCACTGAGCAGTTAAATTATCACTGTTTGTCATGGAATAGTTGTAATATATTCAAAAATATTGTTCTTCAGGTTTTATTGGTCGATTAAAAAAAACTTTAAAAATAATTATTTGAGGAGACTTGATGGGACAATATTTTCAGAGGGCGTCTGAGCGCTAAAGTGCGCAACTATTTCGAGATTTCTTTGTCTCATTGTGATGCTAATAAATAAATGTTAAAAGTAACCAAAGGGCATCTGTTAATATGGTACAGAACAAAAGCTATAACAAAAAGTTCACGATTGTGGTACCTTGTGCCAGCTGCTCAGTGCTTCTGTTTCATTCAAGGGCGTTTATTTCAGAAAATCATCAAAATTCCGGGGAGAAACTTAATTATGACGTCATCGCCGAACCGATGACGCCATAGTTTAAACGACGACATCAAAATGACGGACTTGTGCTGTTGTACCACTGTGCTAAGGTTTATGACGTAAGTATAAGGTTAACACCTTATTTGGGGTGTGGTACTTTGTACCCCTCCCCCCCTCCGGTATATTTGAGACCAAAAAAGTATGGTATTAATAGGGTTAAAGAATAAGTACCTTTTGTTAGGGACCGTCCACAACATTCTTATCGAAATTCGTATCAATTTTCATACGGAAAGAATGTTTTTTGTGTATACTTAGTATGCACAAAAACACTTCTTCTGTGATGAAAAAGGTGTGTACAACAATATGAACAAGAATCCGTACAGCTTGAACCTCTCGGTCAGATTGCAAAGCGTATGTAGCTTATACAGCTTACCATAAGGGAGGATATTTTTCCGGTAAGAAATATTAGCGGAATTTACTTTAGAGGACGATTGCAACAAGAACTTCAAATTTTGAGGAAGAAATTATTGCTGATCATAGATTTCGATAGACTAGCAGGCATCTCATTCCGACTAGAACTTCGATTCGAGCTCACTCCGACTCGAACTTAGTCCGACTCCAACTCAATCTGATTCGAACTCATTCCAATTCGAACTCTCTCCGACTCCAACTCTGACTCGAACTCGAACTCGTCCGGACTCGAACTTCGATTCAAACTCACTCCGACTCGAACTCACTGCGACTCGAACTCCGACTCGAACTCCCTCCAACTCGAACTTTGGCTCGAACCCACTACGCCTCGAACCTACTACAAACCGAAAACATTCCGACTCGAATTTTGACTTGAACTCACTCCGACAGAAACTCCAACTCGAACTTACTCCGACTCGAACTAACTCTGAATCCAACTCCAACTCGAACTCACTCCGAGTTGAACTCATTCCGACACCAACTCAAACTCAAGCTCTGCCTCGAACTCATTCCGACTCAAACTCAGACTCGAACCCACTACGACTCGAACTCATACCAACTCGAATTTTAACTCGAACTCACTCTGACACGAACTAACTCTAACTTGAGCTCATTCCGACTCAAACTCATTCCGACTCGAACTTTAACTCGAACTCACTCCGACTCGAACTCATTCCGACTCCAACTCACTCCGACTCCAACTCCGACTCAAACTCACTACGACTCAAACGCCAACTCGAACTCACTACAACTCCAACTGCGACTCGAACTCATTCCGACTTGAACTCATTCCGAATCGAACTCAGACTCGAACTCACTCCGAATAGAACTCAGACTCGAACCCACTGCGACTCGAACCCACTGACACTCGAACTCCAACTCGAACTCATTCCGACTCGAACTCCTACTCGAACTCACTACAACTCGAACTCCGACTCTTATGACGTCATCACCATGACACGTGAAAATGCGCACTAGAATTCTCTGACCAGGCTTCATTTGTGTGCCAAGTTTCAAGTCCCAACTCCAACGAGAAGTTGTGTTTCTAAAAATAGCCTACGCCATCCGCCGTCTATTTCAAACCTCTCTGTTCCTACGGACCGAGAGGAATTATGCAACAAAGCTATGTCCAAATATATTTTGGGCGATATGTAAGTTTAATCAAAAGTTATAGCATAAGATAACATATACGTACAAACAAAATTATTATAAAAAAAAACATTTTAACCCCCGTTTACGTTTACGTACTGTATAAAACAGGTTTAAAATTCTATAGACCATGAATCTATAAAGGATTATTGTGCAGGCTCTCCAAAATTGTCAAAGGTCTAGTCAATGGAAAAAAATGCAGTGGCGGATCTAGCCGTAGTCAGAGCAACACGAGGAAGAGCTAAACGTTTTAATCCTTAATAGCCTTCTCTATGATGATGGGTTAAAGAGACCCACCTTCATACAGAAAGCTATTAGAATTAATCACTTTGAGTATGCTTTGAATCTCCATTTCAGCGATGTGACTAGGTAAAAGAGTGTTCTGAGTCCGCCTCTAGTCTGTGTATTTGTTGTTTTTCTTTCCTCCTTAATCCTTCCGACTAGAATAGATACTACCCGATACCACCCGATTTGATATTACTAGAGTGTAAAAGTTCAAGAATCATCTACTTTTATAGTTTTCCAAATTCTACTGAATATATTTCAAACGTCGTTCATTCAAATTGAAATGGTATCATCGATTTTAGAACGCCTTTAAGTTTTTGTCTAGATCATGTTTAGATTCGCATTAATACAAGTAAGGCCGGTTTATAAAAAAAACATTTGACACTCAACGTAGTTGGTTGCGGCGAAAACTCTCAGCCTGGATGTTTATTTAGATACTAATCTACAGTTGAAAACACTCAAAATGATCATAAATTACTATAGCTGTCAATTTTTCGTGAAAATCATAATTTATATCAACGTTATTGACAATTTTGTGAAATCCAGGGGTAAAAATAAATTATCCTTTAAACTGGACATTTACCATGTGAAAGAACAGTGATTGTTTTTTGCAGTTTAAGACTTCCGAAATAAAATGTAATACCCAACGCAAAAGGAACATTTCTTGGTGGTCAGAAATGATATGAGGTCATCAGTGTCTTGACGAAGTCATCATTTTATCCAGAAATCGCGATTTTTCTACCTCTTTAAAAGAGAAAATTGGTTAAAACAATTCAAACTATTTTCTATAAAAACTTTATAAAACTACACTACAGAGTTTGGAATAATGTTTCTAACCAAAAATTGGCCACCATTATGGAAATACCGGTGAAAAATTATGCTCAGGAAAACTTTTCGACAGTTTTTCCGCAAAACTGGAAAATGTTTTCCGGTAATCCGTTAAATGTTGTCATTTTCGGAATTAGCATTGTCACGTGCCAAATTTAATGCCAAATTTCAAAGCTTAAAATCAATTATTTTGGAAATTATGTGGATAATAGTTTTTCCATATTTTCAAGGTGAAATATGCAAAATTTGATAGGTGGTTCTGACCAATAGCCTGTAATTCCCAAAGTAGAGCTGAAGCACTGAAACCCTAACCCTGAAATTTTCACAGAACATGCCAAATAGATTTTTACTTATTGTAGCAAAGTTTCAAGAAGATTCGTCATATGTAGTCAATTCCTTTACCATGAGATAGACCTGATGATAGAGAATCGTTATCAAGATGAAAATTAGGGGGCTACTAGTACACCTTTCTTAATGCTATTTCAATCGGGCTTTTTTGGAAAAATTATTTCCGGGGGGGGTGGAGCGGATTCCGCCCCCCATGCATTACTTCCGAAATATGAGTCAGATAGCAATGAAACTTGGTACACTAGTAGGAAATCATAAAAAGAACACTTTGGGCAAAAACAAATTTGATGACGTCATCACTCTCTGTATGACGTCATTAGGCATTTCAATTTTTTTTTTATTTATATATATAATATCAATGTATAGACATGTAATACTCGAGTAAAACTATCATACATGTAACTAGCATAAAATTCCCTTTCTTTTGATAATGCCTATTTCATACCTAAATACCTAATTTTGGCTCACAATAGGCATAATTATGCATAATTAATTAATTAATTGCTTAAGCAATTAATTAATGTGGTTCAGGAACATTTATCATTGATTGATAAGCTGTAAAACAAAGTAAAATAAGAGTAAAGTCTAAGATAACGGTTTGCATAATAATTTATATATTACACCCGACCCCCAGAATCGGGTTACCATGGAAACACCGAACTATTTTGGGAATATTTTTTTGGTGGAAAATGTGACCTGATAAATTTTAGGTAAAGTCATAAAGTTTTAGGGAGATTGGACCAATCTAACAGAAGTTATGACAAAAACACCGAGAGGGATCCGGAATCCGCCCCCCCCCCCGGTTGAAATAGGGTTAACCCTCACCGCAACCTTAACTGAGTTGAGTACGGAGAAGACGGAAACAAATGATTTTGCAATGTGATTAGTTCCCTAGCCAGCACACGATCAAAACTACAGTATAAAAGAAGTCTTAACTACGTCGCGACGTCGTGAAAGCGTCTGTTCGGGGGTCACAACCGTCACACACACCGTTCTCCGTATTTTCTTAATGTCCTCAGAAGCATTTCTTCCAGGAGGCTGAATAGTTTTTATCAGTTACAATAGTTTCTGCCAAATTTCAAGGTAAATGAAATCTCTGCTCCGGGTTTATAGCATCCTAGTCAACTGGTATAAAAAAATTACCAACGGTTTTATTGTTATTTTTTTTTAAACGTTTTTCAACCTTAAAGAGATTGCATGGTCAAAAACAAAAACAAGATATTTCGATTCGCACATAAAAATAACTCGTAATTCGTAGTTCTTACCCTAGTTTCTCTTTAAAAAGAATTTGTTTAAGGACATTTTGATTTCTGAGAAATGATTTCATTTGCATATGACATCATAGTTGAGCGCTGAGTTAGCCAATCAACCGCGGCTCTCAGAATATTCACGTGGAACAAGCGTGAAATGTAGCCTACCTAAACAAAATCAAGTAATGTGAGAGAAAAAAGAAAAGTAGTTGCCAGATTATTATGTCTGAGTTTCTTTCAAGGATACGTACGATATATATTTTTTTTGTTTTTGACCATACAATCCCTTTAATTTAGATAAATTATTATTCTTTTGGTGTTTTGTTTTACTAGAATTTGGCCAACCTCGTTCCCAGGGCCTTTCCGCTGTTTATGGTTCTTGACAGACACGCGAGAAGAAAATTGCGGATCCTGGGAACAAGGTTGGAATTTGTTGAAGCAAAAAATAAAGCATTTTATAAAGCAATATAAACATCATTCTTCATGTAATACGCATGCTTACTTCAGCCTTTTGTGAACTGCTTACTTCTAGCCTTCCCGCGTAGACCGCTTTCGTTGTACTTCGCTTGGTCTACCAACACTGATATGCTTTTTTCCGCGTTCACAGTATCACTTGAACGACCTTGTTTTTCAGGCCGTTTTTGTTTATGTCAATTCGGATATTCCCGTCAGCGGTCTATCAAGTAGGCTACTTGCTTCACGTCTGCTTCAAACATTGCTGAACCTCAAAATGTTGTACTGCGAAGCTTACTTCACTCTTACTCAATAAGTGTGAATCATCTGAGTCATCCTTGCTTAAAATGGGAATTTGCAACAGCGTTTTACCTTTTTTTTAAATATTGATATTAATTATTCACTCCATCATTGTACTACATAGTAAAAGGAATCCTTCAGCAACATGGGTATCTGAGATGAAGTGCATAACAGTTATACTTCGTTTGGGCATCCCACCTCATGAGGACCCCATGGGGTTAACCCATGTTTTACACCAACCAGTTTTTGAATTAAACATTTAAATAGACATTAGGCACACATGGATATTTTTAACTATCGTTATAAGTTCCCAGAATTAGCGACTTTAAGTCGTCCTTTGGCAATAAAGACTTTACTATAATAGTTATGTGATTGGCTCATCTATTATTGAATTAAAAAATAGACAGGCCACATGGCTTTTTGAACTATCGTTATTATTTCCAAGAATTAGCGAGATTGATTCATGAATGAATTTGAACAAGAGTGGCATATTTGTGTTCTAAGCACTATAATTTCTGTCACTATATATGTTATAAGCTGATATATTTCGATCGAGGAGAGCTTCGTTGGTCGGTGGTACGGAAAACCAGGTAGCTATATACTTTTTCTTCAAAATTATGGTATAAAAAGAGATTTCTAAAAATCAGTTTTCTTTACAATAACGTTTCTTTTTTACAAGTAAAGTTCTGTAACGGAAAAGAAGCAGGGGAAAGATGCTCACCTAGCCACATTAGTATAGACTGTTATCTATTTTTTAATACACCATTTCACCATTACGATATTTAACACACTCCATCATTGTGGTTAAATCGTTTTACAGAACGGTTTTAATGGATACCAATGGAAAAAGTATTCCTTTTTATTTTTCAGAGCTTTTACTTAGCGGTTCACATTGAAACTTCACACACGTGTAGGAATAGTATATTCCAATAAATCCTTCAACTTTGGTGTAGAAAAAAGGGGTAGCACGGAAGTTATAAAAATAAATACACTGTTTTGCTTAGAGTCATACTAGAAGAGAAACCAGATATAAACAAATTGTGAGCAATTACTAAGATAAGAGCGAAATAGGTTAAGTGCTGTACCCCTGATACAATAATGCAGGGGCGGATCTAGCTTTTTTCCTGACTGAGGCATAAAGGTGAAAAAAAACATTGGTGATCCTGGTTCTGGAAAAAACTGCCCCCACCATGGTTGGGGGACGAAGAATTTTTTACAGACCCTCTGAAATGGCCATCTCATATTTTTAGATGCTAAATTAATGATTGGCAGAAGGATTTTTCCCGCGTTTCCCAGGTAAATCCCTATTACTGTCAGAAAACGGACCAACAAATATATTTCCCATGCTGCTAGTGAAAACATTGTCTTCTCGAAAAGGAATAGTAAGATAGTGAACCCAAATGCCCTTAAGTCTTCCAAGGGCATTAGGGTCTTGAAAAACTATCTAACTGTTAGTGTATTAGCTTAATCGTCTGTGGAAAAACCCTAAAGGGTAAAATCGTGACGCTTAAGAAAGAGTGTCCTTGGTACATATATACAGAGAATAATCGTTCACATAAAAAAAGGTAAGGTTTTAATATAAGCCAACTGGACCGTCCACCTAATTCGTATGGAAATTGCATCAATCTTCGTACAGAAGTGTTTTTGTGCATACTTAGTATGCACAAAAACACTTCTGTGATGAAAATGGTTTGTATTACGATAAGAATTTAGTGGACGCAGGTGGACGGTCCTTTATAAAGCCATACATAATAAATAAAAGAATAAAAATCTAGGCTGTTGTAGCCAGTGATATCAGTTGGTAAAAATTGAAGGGAACAGAAGGAACATCATTATTATCCAGGGTTCCCACAGTTTTTTAACTCAAAAAATAAAGATTTTAAGCAGAAACAAGGTGAGTTTTTCTTGCTTTTTAAGGAGAATTTAGGTCAAAACAGCTAAATAGCTTGAAAAGTTAAGGAAATTTAAAGAGAACTGCCTTCTTATAAACACCTTTATAATAGACGCTGCACCTAAAAATTGAAAAATTGAAAAAACATTGTGGCGCTTAAAAGAGGAAATACGGTAACATCCTATATTTATTTTTCTGAACTAAGAAGGTACTTAATTTTTCAAGAGTTTTCAGGAGATATTACAAAAATCAACAAAATTTAAGGAGAATTAAGGTTTTTTAAGGATAGTAAAGATTTTAAGGAATTTAAGGAGGCGTGGGAACCCTGTTATCCAATCAAATACTTTCATTTTATTTTTCATCCAGATAATTTTAATTAATAAAAAATGGCTGATTAAGTTTACCATGTTTACAGGAGAGCTGAGAATTCTACCAGGCAAACTAGGTAAAAATTCCCCCTGGAATATTACAGCAATCACTATATAAAGAAATTTGTAGGAGTCCTATATGATACAACACTTACAGACTTTGTATTCATAAAGACCATTCCCCTAAGATGAAAATGAGACAATTTCCCAAACAAAAGACAAAGGAATGCAAGATTTGCTTAGGGGTTACAAGTCAGTTGTAGCAGTATTTAGCTTAACGCTTTTATTAGAAGCTAAAATTCTGTGTTTAAATGAAGTTACAAACTTCAGTCAAAATGTACTCCTTTGTGTGAGCTACATTCGCAGCTTTGCCAGCCAGCTTTTACCTACTATAAAATTATGAGAAAAGGCTGATGGAGTAGATGGAAGTTGTTCAATGTCAAAAACAAAATCAAAAAATAACATAATTTGTGGGATAGCTTGAGATTGATGTATTCCATGAGGATAAAAGTCGTTAAAAAGGAGTATATATTTATATTTCGCTGAACATTTCTAAAAACAATAATACCCGACTACTTACACTGATAAAAGCAATCTAAAGTATATCCAGATTGAATTGTGCCAAAACCATAAAGAATTCTCAAAAACACAACAACTAAATTATGCATTATTTGATAAAAACACTGCATAGAAAATGATGTGGCCTTAAATATTTTTTCACACAGCCTGCAGAAACCTGGAGGATATATAACGCCAGATTTTTTCAGGTTTTTAGACAAATAGTTGAATCAAAAATTTATTTCACATGCAAGTTATTTTAAGCTTAGGAGTGCTTTAGAAGTGTCTTTGTGTGCACATGAACATTTGAGGTTAAAATGAAATGACTTACAAATGAAACAAATTTCTGTGACCCATTTCAAAAGTCAGAGAGGACAGAAATATAACAGTGGTGAATGATATACCTGATTCTTGCAAAAAGAAGTGCTTGCTGAACAAATAATTGCCGGATTTATTTTTGCGGACTTCTCTCTAATCACCAAAAATCTGTCCCCAAAATTCAAGAGGCCAATCCTCGAAAAATTGTCCCACAATTAATTCTTCCGCAAACAGATTTAGGAATAAGGTAAATAAACCATGTTGTCAATAGGAACATGCATGTGACTGCATTTGTTTAAATAACACTTTTAACTAGTCTACATCAGAAGTGTCATTAATACTTGTACCGCAGGCGCACTGAATCAGCGCACCCCTAAAGATTTTCTAGTGACATTTCATGAGAAATTGAGCGAGAAGCCTGATTTTTGCAGACTAGGTAGCAAAAAAATCAAAGGTTTGCCGCCATTTTGGGGTCACCCTCAAAAAAGGGTGAGTAAGCGGAAAAATTCAAATGGACTTAAAACGCTTTATTATGTATATAAATCTGATTGCTGTAAATAAAAAAACAAATCAATTTATAATACACTATAAATTTATATGCATTATAAATTGATTTGTTTTTTAATTTATAGCAATAAGATTGGAATAAGGAAATTATGATTGAAATTTATTTGTATTTTTTCTTTTTTCCCTAACCTGTCATGGTGAAAGGTAATTTTTGAAAGTGCCATTGATGCAAATGACACTGTAAGTAAAATAATCAGGACTGCAGCACTAACGCGCAAGATTTTCTTAATCAGCGATACCTCAAAAAAGCTCCGGTACAAACAGG
Source organism: Bougainvillia muscus (assembly GCA_032352715.1). Taxonomy (NCBI): domain Eukaryota; kingdom Metazoa; phylum Cnidaria; class Hydrozoa; order Anthoathecata; family Bougainvilliidae; genus Bougainvillia; species Bougainvillia muscus. The sequence goes on along the minus strand of JAUCNQ010112136.1, from coordinate 152 downwards.
GTAAGCAATTGTTTGTGGAGAAATGGATTTTAACCCTATTGTGCATGGGGGGAGGGAGGTAAATTTACCCCCACTGTCAGTTTTTTTTAATAACTTTTGTTTTACATAAGCAATTGAACTGAAACTTTATGACTTTTAATAAAATCCTATTG
>JAUCNQ010112135.1:6504-19902 GCA_032352715.1 Bougainvillia muscus | reverse complement strand
TCAGATGAAGTGTTATTGTAACACTCACGTGTTACAATAACACTTCATCTAAGGTGAAAATGAAGCGAATTTTGAAGAGAATTTAAGCGAATTTTTGAGACGAACCCTAAGAATAAAATTGGATTTTTGAAACGGTTTTTTTCTTTTAGTTACCAATCCAATTGATGTTATAAAAATTCGTTTGCAACTTGATAATCAGTTATCTAAAAATCGTAATATATTTGAAAATCGTTATTATCGTGGTTTTATACGCGGAACAGCATTAATTGTAAAAGATGAAGGCATTGTAGGATTATATAAAGGGTGAGTCCAACCACATGTATGAAAGTTTAATGATTTTTAGTTAAAAAAACATTTTGTTTATGCAAAGTATACCTGGACTCTCAGAGGAAAAATAGAAGGACCTCCTGCTTCATTCTTTTTCTACTTTAAGAGGACAAATTTTGGTGTGGAGAAAATTTGGCGGAATTGGCAGATTTTGTCGAATTCCGCCAAATTAAATCCACGCCAAACTTAAAAAATTCAGTGTTCCGCCAAATTAAATCCACGCCAAACTTAACAAAATCAGCGCTCCGCCAAATTAAATCCACGCCAAACATATCAAAATCAACTTTCCGCCAAATTATATGTCCATAACGAACGAAATACTTGCAATATAACAATTGACGATGTATGGGCATGGTTTATGTTGTATTTACAGGTTGCAATATAATCTTTTGTGCTTGAGTTAATGTTAAAAAGCAGTTTTAAAGCAATAACTAGTTATTATCTTTTGTCACCTGCCAAATTAAATCAACGTCAAATTTAGCAAAATCTTCCATTTGCCAATATAAATCCACGCCAAATTTAGCAAAGATGTCGATCCGCTAAATTAAATCCACGCCAAATTTAGCAAAATTAACCATTTTACCTCACCGCCAAATGAAATCTGCGCCAAAATTTGTCCTCTTAAGGTTATTTTGTTATCTCAATTGTAAAGATACCTCCTCTGTGATCAGAATGAAAATTGGTGTGATATTTTTAATGGGTACTCATTTACAATTTATACTATTTTTAAAACTTTACATCTTAACCAATTGCCCCTGAATTTTCCAGTATTTTTCAGGGTGCTGAATGATCTTATTACCCAATGGTTTTATTGCAGGAGAAGTGTCTTTGTGCGATTTTATATACAATAATTGGGGGCAACTCTTTTAGAAATGTTTAATGTAAGGCATTGTCCTTAATTTGTATCACGACTATAAGTACCATTTTCATTACAGAAGAGGTGTCTTTGTGCATACAAAGTATGCACAAAGACACCTCCTCTGAATGAAATTTGACACGAAGTTTTTAAGTAAAAAATCCAGGCAAATATTTTGAAATATTGAAAATTCATATTTCAGGGTTTATGCAACAATGATTCGTGAAGGTGTCTACAGTTCATTTCGTCTTGGTGCTTATGAACCAGTCAAAAGTTTTTTAGGTGGAGACCATGCAACCGCACCATTTTATAAGAAAATATTAGCTGGTGCTATAACAGGCTCAATCGGAAGTGCGATAGCAAATCCAACAGATGTCGTAAAAATCAGATTGCAAGGGGAAGGGAAATTACAACCAGGTATGACTTATTCGTGATACGAACCATTTCCATAACAGAAGAAGTGTTTTTGTGTATACTAAGTATGCACAAAAACACTCCTGCTGTCTGTATGAAAATTGATATGAATTTCTATACGAATTTTGTGGACGTTCCCTTACAAATTGAACCATTTTCATTTTCATTGTCTTTGTATATAATTATCAACAAAATATGTGTGTCAAATTGTTGCTCAGTGTAAATCCTGTCCAATTTTTCCCGAAGTGTTATGGCATGGGCTTTACAGGGCTTTACAGGGCCTATTTTAGAATAGGAAGGCAGCGCCCAGGGTTCCGATTAGTTAAAATAGGGCATTTTTTTTTAGGACTATTTCACCTTAAAGGGGCAATTTCTTCTTGGTTGTGAAAGGGGTAGCGTCCGATTGTCGGACCTTAATAAGGTCTGTAATAGGGCATGGGCTTTAAAAGAAATATTTTATTAGCTAAGCTTAGCTAAAAGAGATGTGAAGATATACCATTAGGGACTATTTAAGAATAGGAGAACAGTGTCCAATCAGTTTAAAAAGAAGCAATATTTATGTAAAATTACCCTAAAATACCTTAAGTTTTCAAAGTAGGCACAATGATTCTTCTTCTGGGATGAAAATTGTTATCAATGATGTAAATTTCTGAAGCGAATTTTTGAGACGGTTCCTTATGTAATATGCAAACACAACATGTACGGATTATGCCTCTGACATATTCTTGGTCATTTTAGCTTTTTCTTTGTTTTAGGTCAGAAACCACGTTACAAAAATACATTATGTGCATTTCGAGACATATATCATAACGAGGGTTTGTTAGCATTGTGGCGTGGTGTTACACCTACCGTCGTTCGAGCAACAATCTTAACAGCTGCACAAATCCCTTCATACGATCATACTAAAACAGTCTTACTACGTCGAAATGTCATGGAGGAAGGACTTAAATTACATATGGTTGCTTCAATTATTGCAGGTTTTGTTACTGCTGTGGCTACAAGTCCAGTAGATGTTATAAAAACACGAATAATGAATGAACATTTAAAATCAACTGAACAACTAACATATTCATCTACGTTTAATAGTTTTCGTTTGATATTACAAACTGAAGGGCTATGTGGTTTTTATAAAGGATTTATACCGAATTGGATGAGAATAGGACCACATACTATTATTACATTCTTAATTTTTGAACAACTTCGTAAATTGACTGGTTTGAAACCAGTTTAATGGTTTGTATGGTTATCCCTTTAACGCCTGATTGTTTCAAAATGGTCACACACGCTTTAACAATCCTGAAGCAAAATGCTTCAGGATAGTTACGCATGTTTGTCCATTTAGTTGCCAACTAGGCATCGAATGTTTACTTTCTTATGTATACTTTCATTATTGATGGATTCGTCTAAAAAAAGTCGTTTCAGAAGTCGTTTCGTTTCATCTCTAACGAAGCATAGAAAGCATAGAAAATTGAAACGACTGAAACGAATGTTGTTAGACGAACAATTTCTTTATGCAGAGAAAGACCATTGATTATATTTTATTCAACGGTCTCTTCGCAGTTTTTTTCGGTATTTTTGAAAACATCCAATATCGGCAATAAGTTTCGTGTAGTGATGTATTTTAGCTAAGAGTATCAGTATAAGGGATACCGTTCATAACTACAATACACCCTCTTAAAGTGGTAAAAGTTCGACTTTTAGCTTTTTGGAACAATAGTCATGCCACCTTAGGACATGTTTACATAGAAAATCGTTGCGGGCGAAATGCACTGTCATGGCTTCTGTGATTGGTTAAATTTTTCCAACGGAAAAATTTAACCAATCACTGAAGCCATGCCAGTTAATTTCGCCAATAGAAAGTCTTCAAGTAAAGGTGTCCTTAAATACTTGTACAAATAGATTTCTAAAGTTGGATTAAAGAGTATATAAAAGGGAGCTTAAGCTCAGTCTAATCTACGACGGCAACGTGATATTTACCTTTGTGTATGTAGGCTGAATGCAAGTAGCCTATATGCACAAATGCTAATTCTACGTTGCCGTCGTAGATTAGACTGTGCTTAAGCTTCCTGAAATATATTATAATACTTTTCGTTGACATTCACTTGTAACAATATGCACCAGAGTCATTTTCGATAGAATCCACCAATATCATATTTTACAATTCATAATATAATTTCTAATCTGCTTAAAGACCATCTACAAAATTAGTATCAATTTTCATACAGAAGGAGTGATTTAGTGCATACTAAGACACTTCTTCTGTGATGAAAATTGTAAGAATTTGTTTCATCAAAGTAGAAGTCACTACATGAAAATCGGAACAATCGGGTTCCGATACAAGATGATTATTTGACATTTAGAGAACATCTGTTCCAGATTTTCTTTAACCCCTTAAATGCACACAGGTCTTCAAAATGACCACACGTGCTGCTACATGATTGTTAAAGCGTGTATGGCCATTTTCTAACACTACGCATTAAGGGATTAAATGTCATATAATCATACGGTATTTGATGCTCAATGACACTTCTTTTCATCTGCGATGAAAAGAAACGATTTAGAGCGATTCTTTTCCAATACAGTTTCTGTAGTATATGATTGTAAAATGGCCACACATACTTTAACAATCCTGCAGCATATGCTGCAGGTTTGTTGAAGTATTGGTGACCATTTTTGGATATCATGTAGTAAATAACTTATATTATAACAGATTTATTATATGCATAGCGCACATTATTTAATTTAGAAATTAAATGACGTCAATTTACGTGAATTATCCAATCGAATGCATCCCGTTATTTATATGATGTCGAACAAATAATAGTCAACTTGCTATTAGTATATTTTCGATGTTTATAAATTTATATAACTGTCCCACTTCTCGAATACTGCGTTAAGGGCCTTCCAAAAAGTTCATATTTTTTTTATTCAGAAAACGTGTCCTTGTCCACATTTAGTATGCATTTAAAGACTATGATGAAAATGGTACTATTTATGACATGATATTTGTGAATAGTCCCTTAAGAATGCTGTGATAACAACAATTTTATTGGTTTTCGTAGTCGTCATCCGCCATTTAACGTATTTATGTCAAAACGTTGAAGATGTTTACTTATATGTTCTTATGAGGTTTCGTCTCAAAAATTGATTTGCAAATCATTCCATTTTTCATTTCAGGAGAAGTGTCATTGTACATACAAAGTATTCACAAAGACACTTCTTCTGAATGAAAATTAATGGAAGTAAAAGCAATTTTTGATGCGAACCATATGAAAACCTTGCGCTTTAAGTTTTCGTTTACACATTGTTATTTTATATACAAAGTATAAGCCATTTGATCCGATAACGTTACGATCTGTATAATGAAATAAGATCTCGGTACCGTTGAGTTGAATGGCTTGAAATAGATTTTTTTAGCAATTTAAATAGGAAGATATACAAGTTAGTTGAAGCGTCATTTTAATATTTATTTGCTCGTTTAATGAAAGTTTCTTACTGTGTCGCAAACTCGTTCCCAGCGCCTTTTCAGAGTTATTTGTTTGTTTGTTGTGTTTTAAAAAAAAATCGATTCTGAGCCTACTTTATTCTTAAATTATTCTTATGACAGGGTTGTAACTGTAATGTGTGCGACATGTTAGCATAATATCTCAAATTTCTGACCATTCTGACATTCCTAACAAAGTGATACCTGATTATATTCTGCTTGTGAAAACAGCTTGAAATGTACATGAGCAAAGCGAATACTGCAGGTTTTTTCGTGCTTTCAATTTTTTTTGACATGAAAAAGTCTGAACCTGAGCATTAATTATTCTTAATTTATTCTTAAATTTTAGCAGATTTGAACCTCAATATACTTGTAAACTATATTCTTATAAACAAAAGTGTGTACTGCATGAAACGAAAAAGCGCTGTTGTTTAAAGATGTTTAAAGGTGATACATAAGGGCCCGCTCACAAAATTCGTGTCAATTTTCATACAGAAGGAGTGTTTACTTAGTAACATACAAAAACACTTCTTCTGTGATGAAAATGGTTCGTACTACCATACGAATTTTGTGGACGGTCCCTCAAGAAATCCATCTGTTGATAGCAATATAATTGCAACCTCGAACCCAGCACCGTTTATCTCTTTTTGATTATGAGGGCGACGAGATGAAAATTATCTTTCTTGTCAAAGTTAAAATGTCAAAATTAACCTATTCATCTCGTCGTCCCCATAATCACCAAGAGATAAACGATGCTGCGTTCGAGGTTGATAGAATGGCTTTTTATGTTTCCCTCTTATTCAAGCTTAGTTTGAACTTAGTAAAAAAATACTATCAACCATGTCACATAGGCGGCAAGCAATAAAATTAAATGGAGAACAATTGTCATTATTTGTAATTGCTAAACAAATGATCATCAGACTTAAAAAAGCTAAGCCGCATTTATTAACTATTGAAATTTAATTATTATATTCAACCTTCGTCGTGGTGCTAATCCACCATTGTCTACACTAAGAGAGTTTTACTTAAATTTGGTTAAATGGCGTTATCTTCAACCTCTTTCCCAGGGAAATTGATTCTGATTCGCAAATCAAGAGAGACAGGATCCTGGGATCGAGGTTGGTGTTATCCTTACAATGAGATTTAATTTAGGTTGCTTTAACATATATATTTTTTCTGAACATTTTATTACGATAAATCATTTGTGTTTGTTTTCAGCTCTTACCCAAACATCCTGACTGTTCAGCGCATTATTGAAGGCGTCGGAGCAAAGAATTTGTCAGCAGTACTTCTATTTGTAGACTTCTCCAGGCTTTTGACTCTTAGACCAGGTGAACTTTGAGCAAGGTGCCACCTTTTTAGGGAGAAGTTTTAATTATGCTCATGACTTAGGTACATCATTTGGGTTTAAAAAAATTAGAGGTGGGTGGTCTGTGAGGTGGCATGTGGGCCCCAGGCTCCTTTTTATAAGAAGGTAACAAAGAGTAAGGTTCCCTTACAAAAGTCATTTTTCAAAGTATGATAAAAAGAAAACTTGTTATTTCAGTCGATCAGGCTTGACGAGTAGATGAAAAAAAAGGTATCATATGTCCAATTTGCAAGTCTAGTTCTTGAGATGCGGTGTTTTCACTATCGCAGATGGCTGGAAACAAAGTTTCTTTTCGTATTCCGGACTACAATCGGGTTCGCAAGTTGTGTCTTGCGCATGCTCAGTTTATGAGTTCATAAATCAGATGCTTGGGAAATGATCTTCCTCACTCGTCAGTTGGCCTTGGCATCGCAAACTTGTACTTGCAGACGTTATGGCTTCAAGGGAAGAAATCCAGACGATCGTCGAAGATTCGATCTCTCGTCATAGAGATGAAACTCTGGAAACTGCATCCGTGGTGGCGGAAAAATTGCATCTAAATTTTTGGAAAAGCAAGAGAAGCGGCTCGATAAAACGATCGATGACCAAAGGTTGATGGCTTCCACATCTCTAAAAGGAAAAGGAAATCAACATCAGTTCCAATTTTGCACTAAGATGCTTGATACATTGGATAAAATCAGTGATGGTATTACTGAGAACAACGTAAATAACGCAAAAGACTTCCTAAAAGAAGGTAAGAACTTGATCCACAAACGTATTAAACTGGTGAAATTAGCAGATAGGGAAGATTGGGCAACGGTCACTGAGTATCTGAGCGACGATCTCGCTTCAGATACTGATGATGAACGTAACATCAATCGGACTATCAGGACGGCTAATGCTAAGAAGGAAAAACGTAAGAAATCCAGACAGTTTGTCCAACCTAGGGCATGGCAAGACGGTTCGAAATCGAATTTTAATCCTTCTGTTCAATTTCAACAAGGGCAGACACTACAACAAATCGAATGGATTCTCCCAGAGTGTGTTGGTTTTGTCAAAAACAGGGACATTTCTTTGCACAGTATCCGAACTCCTGGTATGCAGCGTTACCTGCCATTGCGCACAATAATGAATTAAGGAGATAAACAATTATTCTCTAAATTTATGTAGTAAGGTTTATTTTTAATGTTTTCCTTTGCAGCCGGCCAAAATTGGGAATTTGAATCTGGCAGCGAAAGCGAAGTATCTGTGGTAGGAAATATTAAAAAGAACGAACAGTTTTTGGAGGAAGAATTAGAATGTTCTCCGTATATTTTGAGCATTATAAAGAACGGCTATAGTTTACCTTTTCAAACGGTTCCTCCCAAGTTTTATGCAAAAAACAATGCTTCCAGCCTAAAACATAACAGATTTGTTGAAAAAAGTATTCACGAACTACTAGTGTAAGGCTGCATCGAAGAAGTTACTACAATGCCTTGCTGCTGCAATCCACTGACAATAGCGGAAGGAAATAAATTAAGGCTTGTGCTTGATCTTCGACATGTTAACGAATTCCTGCAATTTCCTAAGTTTAAATATGAAAATTTAAAAACTGCATCTCAGCCAAGCCCGCCAGCCAGGCGGAAATACCAATTTCTCCAAAATATTGTCGTTTTGTTTGTCCCTGTTGCTAGGAGGATGTGAAAAGAAATGGCCATTTTAAGGTCTAAAATTGAAGAAAATATGCTGTGCACGGTTTGCTGGTCACTGTTGGCGAGCAAAACAAGAGCTGGCTAGCGGCCTGCTACTATATGGTCACCCAGACACGGCCACACTCGTGTAGGTCGTCCTGCTACAACATTTATAGACCAACTACGCAAAGATGCAGGAAGCGTCCCTGAAGACCTACCAACCTTGATGCTGAACCGTACTGAATGGCGTGCTCGAGTCATGGATATCCGAACTAGCTCGACCTGATGTTTGGCCTTTTGATTTTGACCCAAACATTAGTACAGCCGTATCTATTTAGTCTCATCATCGTAATTTTTAACTTCTTCACCTCTCCCCCCAAGGCTAGCACTATACTTCTCCTCCACCAAACCACGACCTTAAGGACATTAATTTATGCGGACATTAATTTTTGCGACATAAATTTTTGCGAATTGAAGGTAAAAAAACAGAATTTTGCAACATAAACGTTTGCGAATCAAGCCTTTTTATTATGAATTTTGCGACCTAAATTTTTGCGATCTCAGGCTTCATTATCATTAAAACCTTCACGATCTCTCGCAAATAGCGTCATGAAAGAACGAAAGTTGAATTTTGCGACATTTATTACCGCCATTCACTTAGGGAGGCTGCATTTTGCAACATTTATTTTTGCGATTTTAAGCCAAATTCGCAAAAGTCAATGTCCGCAAAAATTAATGTCCTTAACGTACTAGGGGAGAAGTTTTATCAAACCCTCTCAAGTTATTATCCGTCTCTGATCTTTAACCCCCTCTGCCAACCTTATTACTCTGAAACATGGCAATCGCCACTTTACTGAGAGCAGGTTGACCGCAGTTCCAGTTCCAGGGATAAGTTTCTTTTTATAATTTTAGCCTCCTAAACATTCTTTAGATTCTTTAGGCTTAATTTTTTTAAATCCTTCACAAACTAAACTTTCCCTACTGTATTACCCTCACATCGGTTTGGGTTGACCCGAGGAGCAGCTTTTTCAGACATGATCCCAAGCATGCCGAGCACGGGTTTCGAACCCTCTACTATCAGATTACAAATCCGATGACTTGACCATTAGTCATTGACCGGGGAGTGCAAGAGAAGTCTAGAATTAAAAATAGTGAACGCTTTCATGTAAAAACTCTTTACACCACACATTGGGCTATTAAGAAAAAGTTCAACGTCATGAACTAGGGCTGGATCCCAACCTCGATCCCAGGACATTTTGTCTCTTTCTGATTCTTTGGATGGTCGATACTTTTCGTATCGACTATCCAAAGAATCAGAAAGAGACAAAATGCCCTGGGATCGAGGTTGGCTAGTTCCTTCAGTAATTAGTGCTACACATAAAGGGAAGACCTGATCCTCCATTAAGTTTGTACTAAAGAGATTAATGGCGCTGACTCTTCGTGTAGGGGAGGCTGGACCCTCCAGTATTTGTGTTCAACATGTTTGACTGGAGAAAGAATTAGCATGCATCAAAACGTTTCTGCAATGGTTTTCAATTCAAAAGTCCAAGGACATCGAGTAATTCACACTCATGTACATCTTACCGTTCATTGCAGTATAATAGGGAGTTTACGCACAGCCTAATCTACGACGGAAACGCTTTATTTACCCTTACCTTAGTGCACAAGTGCATATATAGGCTGTGTATGTAACCTATAGCTGTTTATGTAACCGATTTGCACAAAGGTGAAATCTTCGTTTTCGTCGTAGATTGGACTGCGATAAGGTCGGAGGATTAAAACAACGACTAAACAACGACTTAACTATCTTCAACAAAATATATCTATATATAAACATGGGTACAAAAATCCTTTCAAAAAACTGAGAAGTACAGTATGGTGACAAGTATGGTTTACCATTAATGGGTTTGGTTCTCGTCAGAGGTAAGAGAAATTACTTGTAAACAAATTTTATTATCACCAAACAGGCTGTATCATAACAACAGCTGATTTAACCCTTTAACGCCTGGTGTACAATTAAATGGGTACACATACTTTAACAATCCTGAAGCATTTTGCTTCAGAATTGTTAAAGCGTGTGTGACCATTTTAATACAATCAGGCGTTAAAGGTTAAAACAAACGAACACATTGAGAGCGTAAAAAGTAGTTTTTCATTAGGTTATAGTGTATCATCTTTTCATTGGATCAAAACGAGCAAAAACTGATTTTCGATGGGTTGGATTCTTATCAGTATTAACCCTATAAAGCCCAGACTATTTTGACAACTTATAAAGCCCGGGGGCGGATTGGCTTAGTTTTAGAACTTGAAATTTGCATAGTTATATTAGCCATGATGTAGTTTCTAAAACAATAGAACAATAGTAACTTTTTATAATGACGGCATTACATTTTTCTGACGTCAGCATTTTGTGGTATACGACTTTTCAAAGGAACGGTGCCTGAAAATGACGTAATAGCTGTATATGACGTCATAATATTAGTCACGTGATAACATATACATAATATGGAAGAACTTCGGACAGGTTAGGCTCATGCAAAGTTTCAATGGCTAAAGTCATTAGGAACTAGAATTATGCTATTTGCATTTGCATTTCGAAACCACAAGTTTTAATCAAATCAAAGTCACCTAGGGGGCGAGAGGGCGAAAGGCGATGCGCGCGATTGGCGTAACTTTCGATTTTAGACTCGATTGTTTTCTTGTGGTGGTGAAAGGTTAAAGAATTTAGAAAAATTCGCTTTGTAGAGTCGCTTCATTTCTATCAATTTTCACCTCAGAGAGGAAATTAGAACAATATGTGAATGAATTTAGAAAGTTAATTTTTTTGGAGACGAATCCATCAACCTCGTTCCCAGCGCGTCTTGTCGCGTCTCAGAGCCGAAGCTCGCTTCGGCTCTGAGACGTGGCAAGAAGCGCTGGGAACGAGGTTGACGAATCCAGGTGTTTCTGTTTGAGTTCCGTTTATACTACTTCTGAGCTTCGTAAGTCAAGAAATGTTGGTTAACTAAAATATAAAAGAAAATAAATAAATACAGTGATAAAAGGCGGACAAGTAATTAGTGGCCAGTATTTACGGACCCTACATATTTTTACCGAAAACATTTTCTATTAAAAATGTCGTGTCGTGGAACAGGCTTGTAATTAGCGGACATTCTTTTTTTCTCACGAAATTACATTTTTCTCTTTTTTTCTCTCTCTCCAACCTGACAAAAACATGAAATATCGATTCTTTTATTCTAAACATTTATTTTTCATATTCCGTTCTCTACCCAAAACAATTATCGTCTCTTCTTAACCAAAGCATGTAAACTTCACCGGGTTTTCCAACCCAAATGAGATAATTAGAGAGGGTATTTTGATGGGTAGAAGTCCACAAAATTCGTATCTCCATCGTACTATTCTAATCACAGAAGAATTGCCCTTGCACATACTAAGTATATAGATTTATGTACGGATTTTGTGGACTAAGGAAACGTTTACATGAAGACTTTCTATAGGCGAAATGAACTGTCATGGCTTCTGTGATTGGTTAAATTTTTCCGTCGGAAAAATTTAACCAATCACAGAAGCCAAGACAGTTCATTTCGCCCGCAACGATTTTCCATGCAAACGTGTCCTAAGCTAAGCAACAAGTTATAATTTCCATGAGGTTTAAATTTATCTGCTTATTTACAAGTTCCGGAATAGAAAATCAATCCTAGTAGAACATAATAATAACATAATTTTCGTTTTTTAATGTTTTCTGTATTGGCCAGGAGATTGAAATAAGATTAGGTAATGGTTCTAAAAAATTCGCTTTACAAATCGCTTCATTTTCATTTCAGAAGAAGGGTTATTGTGTATACAAAGTATGCACAATGGCACTTTCTTCTGATATAAAATTGATATCAATGAAGCGAATTTGGTGAAAATGTATGATAAAAAAATCTACGCTCGGCTGTTATTTAAATCGTTATATACAAATACCGCTGATTGTTTCAAACGTTAAAAACGTTCTCTCCCATATTTCTTTTCGGCAAAAAATGTCGGTTTGATTAAGGATTTTTTACTTCTCCCGCGAATGAAAATTGATAGGAATGAAACGAATTTGTAAAGAAACTTATTGAGGCGAATCATAAGGGACCGTCTCAAAAATTCGCTTCACAAATCGCTTCATTTTCACCTTAGATGAAGTGTTATTGTAACACGTAAGTGTTACAATAACACTTCATCTGAGGAGAAAATTATTAGGAATGAAGCGAACTGTGAAGCGAATCATAACGAGCATGACCACCATAAGTTGTTTAACAACTTTTTAAGGTGTTGTTGCTAACCAAAAACGTATTAGTATTGATACTAGTATCGCTATAACCATGTCTATGCTATAACCAAAAACGTCATAAATAGCATGGTTTCTTTAAGTTTTTTCTGAGTCGGATCTAGAAGCTTGAAAATAGTAGGCATGTTCCTGCGAAGAAGTGTAAATTTTAAGAGTTTTACTCTTTTTCGCAGGTGTTTGCCTAGTCTTGAATCCGTTCCTGATTACTTTGTTCTTTGACAGATTAGATTTTCAAAAAATATTTTCCTGATAATCAAACATATTAATTATGACATCAAAAACGTCGTATGGACATCAAGTTTTGGTCTTGTGCACACTAGGACAGGAATGTTTGATTATTAGTTAGATTATCCACAACTTAAAAATCATCATCTGAAGTTTCGGGGTTTGATTCGTTTTCATCTTCCTCATTCTCATCATTCTCATCATCATCGTCATCATTCTCCTCACTGGAATCGTAATACGCCAACGCGTCTTCGTCATTTGGATCATAACGCTGTCGACGATGGTCATCTGAATCTATTTCGGATTCATCGGAATCCCGTTCGGATGAACTATCAGATGTGTCTCCATCGCTGTCAGTGTCGTTAAAACTAACAAAAAGAAAGGAAAACTGATCAGAATTGAAGAAAATTAAAACAATTAGCAACGCAAATCGCCGTTGTTGAACATTTTTAATGTTGTATAAAAACTTCAGTCTAAACAGATCAATTTTCCTTTGGTGACGACTTAACATATCCGAATAAGTTCCATAAATCAATTTACGATAGGGAATAGACAGAGCACTGTTTATTTAGTTCATATAACCCAAATGCCGTAGAAGTTCTTTAGTAGGCGCTACGCTCATTTTTCAGTTATAGTAGGCCTTTTATGCGCTTACTTTCGGAGGGCGCCTACAATCAGAGGTTTATATCGAATTACGCCTGCTATCGGGGCGTCTCTATCGGGTTGTGTCTCTAATCTCTACAGTAGCGGGGATTG
>JAUCNQ010112124.1:0-11552 GCA_032352715.1 Bougainvillia muscus | reverse complement strand
TAAATTGAAAGATGTTATTAATTTGAAGATATTGTATAAGTTTGAAGTGAATTACTTTACCACATAAAAAGTTATGGGAAAAATCTTTCTAACAAAGGTTATTATTCTAACAAACATAACATTCTAACAAACATAAATCTAACAAAGGTTATTATTCTCTTCAAAACACTGTAATAACCAGTTATCAATTTTATATGTTTAAAGACACTTTAACATACGTTAAATCGGATTTCCGGAGAGGGAAATGCTTTCAAGAAATTATTCCGGCAAACCTTCCGTTTTTCCGGAAAATTTTCCGGAAATGGAAAAAAAATCCGAACTCAAAATAAAGGTTAGGTTAACAGATGCTCATGTGCAAATTTTCAAGCCTATATCTTAAATATTTAACAAAATACAGCAATTACAAGGTTAAGAAATTCCAGAGGGAGTAGTGCAGTAACAAGTGAGGTCATTTCAAACAATAGCCAGTAATTTCTTAACTACTGATGATATAAGATATTCTGAGATAATGTAATATAGGCATATGTTAAATATGGCAAAGTAAAACATCGAAAGCATGACTATAACAGAAGTTACAGGGGGTCAAGGGTATTTTGGGGCTGTTCAGGACTAGGGGGGGGGGGGCGGATTATGCTCCCCCTCCATAACTTTTGAAGTATGCATTCCCAAAACATAAAACTTGGCACAGTTATACCTCACATTGATATGAACATTCTGAAGTCATTATTTTTTAGATGACGTCATTATAACGTCAGTGACGTCATAAAATACGTCGAAATCCCCGAAAAATATGTACTTTGATTAAAGTCTGATAAAACTTAATACGATTGAGTTTTTAAGGTTTGTGTTAAAGTGTGTAATAGTAATGTATCTTCCAAAATATTGGGTTTATAAGCACTGGATTGCCGGGAAAATACCTGAAAATTTAACGGATTTTCCGCAATTTACCGGAAAAAGCAAAAAAAAGCAAAAAATCTTCGGAAAAATCGGAAAATCCCGAAATAACCTAAAATGTGCAAACTTTTAAGTGGAATAAGGTATCCAATAAAAAGATATTATCATTTGTTCATATTTGTTATTTTATAGGGATTTGACAGTAATTTTATGGGTAGTTCCGACTAATAGCCAATAACTTAAAAAAAATAATAAAAATTTGTGAAAATTTGGGAAAGGAAATCTTATTAAGAGTTACCGAGTTTCAATATCTAGTTTTGTCGTCAAGAAAAGTTATCGAAAAAAGTTCAGGAGGGGGGAGGGGGGCGGAATCGCCCCCACCCCTGGGTCTAATAGGGTTAATAGGTTAAGAATTAAAACGTTTAGCTCTTCCTCGTGTTGCTCTGACTAGGGTTGGATCCACCACTGAATAACCTATTGTAAACTATGCTTACCAAATTATTTTGGGCATAAAGTGTAATTGCAATCATTAAAATACCTGTTAAACGAGTATCCTTTAACCCTATTAAGACGGGGGGCAGGGGATGTGGCATAATGCCCCTCCCTTCTCCCTATGAGTTTTTTCAATAATTTTTTCAATAATAATTGAGCTATCTTGAAACTTCGTCACTTTTAGTATAAATCTATTTTGCATCTTTTGAGAAACTTTCAATTGTTCAGTGTTCAATTGTTTCCCATTGAAAATACCGAAAAATGGGGAAGGCTGTAATTTCTGAAGTACAAATCATTCCGGAATGAAACTTATTTGCACATTTGGTAATTATTATAAGAACATTTCGAAAGTGACGTAATTTTTCCGGAAAACCAGAAAATTTCCCAATTTCCACGGGAAATTCCGGAAACCTTTTCCGGAGCGAGTTCCAACAACGAAAAATCCATTAGTTCGCCATCGTTTTGGCAAAAAGTGCTTTTGGGCATCGTTTCAGACACTTATCTTTACATCCACATCATTTATGTGAAAGAAATGTATTGAAAAAAGCTTTTTAGCCAATGTAAATCCGGTAAGGTATTTTCGTAATATAAAAGGCTAATTATGACGCCCATAGCCCAAAAATGACGTCATGGAAAATTTGACCACGCCCAAAGCTTTATCATGTGCTTGGTAATATATGTGCCAAGTTTCAAAAGTTGAGCATTAGTGGATCAAAGTTTTCATAGGAGGGCATTATGCGCCCCCTCCCAGTCTTTAAGCGAGCCACAAAAGCCCAGTCTGAATAGGGTTAAAGTTAAATAATTAATATGCATGGTAAATTTGTTTAATGGCATATGATATGACGATAGGACTAAAATAACGCCTATTGTAAGTGAATACGTGACTTCACTTTTTTAGCCAACCTTAAAAAAACTGTATTTGGATTGAACATGACAAGTTCCAACCGAGTGCATTTTATCTCTTTTTGATTGTAACTAATCAAATTAATGCTCAAAGTCATTAACTCCACGAAGCGCTAAACGCAAAAGCAGGGAAAAAATATCAAAGGGATAAGTATGAAATGATAAGATGATCAATGAATATTTGCTTCAATGATTTTCAAAATATCCGAATAAAAATTAAAATAATAATATCAGAATAGTAATTAGAAATATAAAGACTGATTAGATTAGATCGATTAAATTCGATTTCTTTATTTCACATTGGTAACAAAATAGCGCAAACACTAATACAAACCTACAAATACACAAAATTATAATTTACATAATCTGCACCCACAGTCTTTAAAATGACACAATTTGATGAGTTGTTTAAATTCGATCAACGAGTTGCAGTTTTTAATGTGAGGGCAAACTATTCCATAGGAGACTTGCCCGAAAGAACGTTCCATAAGTCCCATATGTTTCCCTATGGGTTTTTGGAAGTATCAATGTATGTCCTGTCCTAAAGGAGTACGAAACCGTTTTAGAAAAGAAGAAAAGAACCCCACACAAACTCTAGATTGAGTCTATGCAGAGATTTAAAAACTTCAGTCATTAAAGCTTGGCGGTTTTTGGCGTGGATATTGATACTCCCATCGATTTTCAGCAACTCTTCTAGAGATGCCTCTTGTTGTAGATACACTGCTCGTAGGGCCTTTTTGTGGGTTCTGTTCAGCATATGGTTGTAATATTTACTACTAAGCAAGCATCCAAATCAACCTGCAGTAATAGCATACAGAAAGGATGAATGCATAACACAGGGCACGTGCTTTCTGTGTATCTACATAGTTTCTTATTCGAAGAAGAACTTCTGTTTTGTTTATAACTAGTTTACAAAGATTTTTGATATGAACAGAAAACGTTAACTCCCTATCTATTGTAACACCAAGAGGTTTGACAGAATCGGTCGGTTTAACAATAATAGAACGACGTATACAGTAAGCAGTGGAGGGAAGGATAAACAACTCGCTTTCTACACCTTATCGGAGGAACTTTTTGCGGGAAGAAATTATTACGGAAGTAACTTATTGCGGAAGATGTGTTTGCGTTTTTGCCCCTAATCCGCAAAAATAACTTCCTCAAAGGTTCACGGAAATCATCGATCCGCCAAAATAGATTCCACAAAATTCAATAAAAATCGTACGTCCGCAGAAATAAATACCACAAAATGTGTATCAAAAACCGTAATCCGCATTGATTGTTTGGTTGATAACTTTATTTTACTTTGGTAAATAATATACATAGTATGAAAATACTAACAAAAACCAACAAATTTACTGGCATGTTCTGCATCCACCATGTTTTGGGAACCAGTTTTTGATGTTCCTTTTAAATTCAGCAAGGGTAGACAACTCTTTGCATTGTTGGGGCAGACTATTCCAAAGGATACCGGATCTAAATGCCAGTCCATATGTACCGTACATTTTACCACGTGTTGGAGGTAAGATAAGACATTTACCACTCCTTAAGGAATAAGGAGTAGTTTTTGTGCAAAACAGAATTCTGAGTTCATGGAGTTTAGAGTTTTGAAAACCTCTACCGTGAGATATCTTGCATTGCGGATATGGACTGAGACATTTAGAGTTAAAGCTAGTAGTTCTTCCAAAGAAGCATTATATTGACCATAAACTGCCTATAGAGCTCGCTTATGTGAGCGGTAAATCTTTGAATCTGCTGTTTTACTGCAGAACATCCAAATTATCGGGCAATAATTGAAGTATGATAAAATGTATGCATTGTATAAGTCTAACGCTTTGTTATAGTCAATATAACGTCTTATGCGAAGCAGAGCATTAATTTTGTTATTTACAGTTTTACATAGAGAATTTATATGTTCGTCAAAATTTAGTTACATCGAGGAGTTTGATAGCATTTGAAGACGTAACGGCTGTATCATCAATGACCATGCTATGAACCTCATCGGGGGTATTTTTTAAAACCATCCGTTGAATCTTTGCAGGATTGACAACCATGCAGTTTACATGAAACCACTCAATTGCTCTTTTATTGTCACGCAATAGACGTTCTAAATCTTTCGTGAGAGTTTTGTCACCAGCGTGTAAAGTATTACAAATATCTGTTTCCATAATGAACAAAAATAAATCATTCAAGAAGATATTGAATAAGCTTGGGCCTAATATGGATGCTTGGGGCGCGGCAAGAAGGATTTCAATCCATGTACGACACATTCCACCTACTTTTACTCTCTGTCTTCTACTGGATAAATAAGAGCTTATTAATCTCAAACTATTTGGTCCAAGACCATCTAATTTGGCCAGTATTGAATCATGAAGTAGGCGGGCATAGGCTTTACTTAGATCCATTAGAATGGTACCTACTACATCACCATCATCAAGATGACGTTGCCAATTATGAAGAAGGTTTAGGATGGCATGCTGTGTACTATATGCCTTTCTGAAACCCGAGAACAAAGTTGAATACATCTGAGCCAAAATAGATTCTAATTGATCAAATAATACACGCTCAAATACATTCGAAATAGTGGGTAAAATGCTAATTGGGCGTTATTAGATACAGAAAATTAATTCCCAAAATTCTCAAATTTGGGGGCCTACATCTGGAAAAATTCTTACCGCAAAAATTTCCCTTTATTCTTTTTATATCTTCCATTATCTAAGAATATAAGAATATAATAAATCGAAGCTCGTATCGGTAGACTGATACCTCTTCACCAAGACCATTATCTGTCAAATGTCTTAAATTAAAGCGGAGAAGTATGATTTTTAAGCAAACATGGAAGGAAATGCTTTCGTATGTTGGTGCAATAGCACTTCTACTTCAATATTGAAGAAAAAAGAAGAAACGAGATGATAGTTGTAATGTCCTGTTTTGTACTACCTGCCACATATAATAATTTTGCCCCATTTTGTAATAGCTGCCACATATTGCAATAACTTTGGCCTGTTTTGTAACAAAGCTGACACGTTTTGTAATAATATTATTGCCACGTTTTGTTATTTTTGGACCGCCAGCTTTTGTAATACCACCCTTGCCACCATTGTAATACAAATTAAAAAGTCTTAACTATGACTATGGAACCTTACAGATATCCCCAAATCGGAATTAGAAATAAAAAAATATTATCATGATGACGTCATTACCAAAGCTCAGTACGAGTATTTGGTGATGGGACTCGGAAACCTTGTCCGGAATACTCAACCGAAGAGGTAGATTGAATGCTCACTGGAAGTAAGTGACGTTATTAAGCAAATGAAGAATGATAACGGTATTGACGACGTAAGGAACGGATTTAAACGCTGCAGTGGGACTGGTTATATAACAGGAAACAATAGGTGACACGCAGGGATATGTGTTTAAAAAGACATTATATGACGTGATTATGACGTCTTGGCTCAAATCAAAAAAGGGTATTTACTGGTTAGGGTTGCTAAGAAATCGTGGAGAGATACCCTTATGCTTTGTCAAACACTCGATACCACCCGCTGAGAAAGTGCTCAATGTCAAAAATGAGCAGATTTTCTTTCTATTTTTTTATTTTAGTTTCATCCTGAATAAAAGTTAAGAAAAGTCACAAAATTTCAAGCCATATACATACCCCGTTAGAAAATAATGGCAACAAAAATTGGTAGGAGGATAAATCTTTCCTTCCCTGGTCAAATAAGGTTAAAAGTCCAATAATGGTATAAAACGAAACACTGATAATTCATATTGCAATGCAGGCCTTTGCACGACTTACTGTAAATATAATGTTCTTTAGACATCGTCGACGTTAAACGAGCGCTATGTTTCAGATCGATTCAATTTTTTAATGCAATATTTTCTTTGTAATATATCTCAGTACCTTGTTACTGTTGGTGTTAGTTGTGACTGGCAGATTCGTTATCAAAACAAAAACACAAGTAGATCTCATACCTGACGATGTTGAACCAACAAGGAAAGAAGCTACAGCGGAAGTCGAAGAACAACAAAGTACAGAAGAAAAGGGTTCTGACCAAGTTGAAGGTGATGTTGGGAATGATGGTGATGTAAAAGAGGAAGAACAGGCAGCGATTACAGAAGATACAGAGAAAGCACCAAAAGATGGCGAAAAAGATCGAGCATTTAAGATTGAAGAATTGGAAAACTCACAAGTCCATAAAGGAAGCGATGTAACAGATAATTTAGATCTTTTTACTGTCAATCAGCAAGAGGAAGAAAAACATAAGAATGGCGTGATTCAGATTGATGGAAGTATGTAAATATTCATCGACTTAAATTTCTTACAAGTGGTCGTACCTACTCTTAAAATATCTTGCAAAAAGCAATGCGGAATTAATGAAAGCATATATCTTGTAAGAATACCAACTAATAGCCACACTAGTCCTTTAGGTATGTTTTTAATCTGTTCGATTACTCACAGCTAAAAAGTAATGAATAGATGTTATTGACAAACCGTGATATTATGCTCACAGGACCAAAATTTACGTCCTAAACACGTCTATACGACGTCGAAACGTCGTAGGGACGTCTTGTAGACTTCATCTTTGAAATTGTGTTTGCTGGGATGTATGATACTTTATATTAATCGTTATTTGGCTTTAGTTCCTGGCTCACATGTTGATTTTGGTGACATTATCTTCGGAAAATGTGCGATGGAAGAACGTTTTGGTATCTCCGGAAATATGCCTAATCCAGAATGTGCAGAAATAATGAAGAACGCAAAGAAAAGAATTGCAAAGAATAAAAAAGTTCATCAAAGAGGCATTCTAACGAGAGCTAATTCAAAATGGAATCTCACTATACCTTATTCCATTGAAAATATTACCGATGAAGCAGGTATGGTTTAATTCTCAAAGACGGATTCAAAACAGTCATTTATGTATTCCTTTTTGCTTAACCCTTTAGAGCGTGGGCTATTTTGACAACTTATAATGCCCGGGGAGAGGGGAAGGGCATTATTATTATTGTTATTATAATTATCAAAGGTGTTCTGGGCTTATCCATTAAATATAGCACTATTTCCAGTACCATTGATTCGGTGGTAATAACGATTCAAAGGTTCCGGAAGAAAAAGCACTAGGTGGTTAATAAAATAAAAAAATATCTAAGAAGAGAATGAACAATTGGGAGAAATTGAATCGCCTAGGCAGATGGCTGCTAGAGTGTCACATCATGTATGGAGGAGATAACTGAAACGTACAAATATGCTAAAAACATAGAAAGTCAGATGAGTACCATGGTAAACTACTAGTGGGAAAGAAACCATAATACCTTAATGGACAATTTACTGACTAGAATGAGACAGAAACGAAATGACACATTCGACTAGTGTGTTGAATATTTCAGAACTGTGTAAGTTTTTTCTCTGTGCCTGAAAACCAGTTTCAGTGTTGGTTATGTCATCCCTGACTTTAAACTCTATGTGTTCTTCGATATTTTCACCTACACCACCACCACGTTTCCCTGAGCGATTCTTATATTTCATAATGTAAAAATAAATGCGTCAAAAGTTATTGAAACTTTTCCGACAGAGGGAGGGGGCAGTAGAATTTATAAGGTTAACTTAAAGGGTCATTGTCGAAGATTTAAGTGCTTACTACTCTGCGCGAAAAGTCATGTTATCCAATTGAACAACCTGCAGTTGTCCATCGGAAAACATAAGACAACTTCACGTTGTCTTATGTTTTCCGATGGACAACTGTAGGTTGTTCAATTGGATAACATGACTTTTCGCGCAGTGCTAGTCATTGTTTTATCCAGCGATTAATGGTATCGAATGAGTTAATGTATTTACCTTCAATAGTTGTTTGTCGCAAATGGTAATGCAATGACGTTCACTGAGAATTATCTGCATTTTATTAAGGAGTGACACAGTATAAAATGGGTTGATTCATCAATATTTTGAGGCTTAGCACAGATATTTGCTGGTTGTATGAAAAATATTTATAGCATGATACTTGAAGTAGACGGATTAGTTCTTGTGAAATAAGACAATATCGATTTACACGATTTACACTGCAAAAAAACCAGGCAAATACGAGATTGTTTTATGATAAACATCTGCTGCTGATTAGACTGATCCAAATAAGAATCAACTTCAATTCCAATGCATTTTGTATCTTTATGAATCTTTGGAAGGCGATACACAAATGGTAAATTTCCATATCATCTCTCCCGAGAATCAGAAAAATATAGCACGCCCTGCGATTGAAGTTGAATAACTCTTGGTAATATCTTTCATAGGACCACATTATAACCAGTTTCTCAGAGCATTTGATTCTTCAAGATAGGACTATGGAAACAAGACATGCCTCCGCTTCAGAACGAAGAATGCTCAAGATCCGAGTTGGTTTGATTTTATACGTGGTCCTGGGTAAAATTCTTTATCTCTGTTTTATAAATGCTTAGCAAATCATGAGATTGACGGCGCTGGTTTCGAGGTTTCACATAACTTTGACCCTATTAGGCCTAAATTTTTATCGGAATGTTACTAGTTATTGATACATTTAGTATCATTTTCTTTTACGCATTCTCATAAATTTTTATGGCGGTTCCATGTTTACTTTAGGCGTTATCGGCTGTTAGTCAAATCCTTATAAAATGAAAATGACAATAAATTTTTACTGGATACCTCTTTTCACTTGAAACTTTGCACAGTAGTAGCATTTAATAAAAGCTTATAAATAATATCGGAATTTAAACGATGTTTCGAGAATCGTCTCATATAGAAAGTCCAATTTAAAAAATGCAGGGTCGTAGAGCAATAGATAATTATCGGAGTTAATTTTTCGATTCTCAGCCATTGTTTTGTATTTACTCTATTGAAACTTAAAAATGTGTAATTTACAGAACAAGAAACATTTACTGGTCCATGCCCATACTAAAAAGGATACTAAAAGCATCTTTACTTATCTTGTTTTAATTAACTAGGTGTAATCGATATATTATTATACTGTAGTAAAAACAGTGTTGAGAACCGTCTTAACCCTATTGTGCATGGGGTTTGGGGAGTAAATTTACCCCACCTGTCAGTTTCTTTTAATAACTTTTGTTTTGCATAAGCAATTGATATTAAACTTTACGACTTTTACTAAAATCATATTTGGCATGTTTTCCGAAAGTTTCAGTCCTATACATCTAACTATTCTGAAATTATAAGCTATTGCTCGAGACCACCTATCAAATTTTTAAGGAATCCTGCTAAAATTACCATAAACGATTTTTTCCATAACGTTTTATGTGGTCAAGTAATTCAATTCAAACTTATACAATATCTTCAAATTAATAACATCTTACAATGTAAATATTTTATATGACGTCATTTTATGATGACATCATTTTATGTCGTAATAACGCATTTTTAGATTTTTTGGAATTTTTGTCAATTTTGGCGCGCTATTCTGACTCGAAATATCATAGTTACCTAAAATAAAAATTTGAAATGAAAATCTACTGGGTACTGGCTTTCCCACAAATAAAGCAGAACATTAAAATCTGTTACAGATATCTCGTGATGGAAATTTGAAAATTGTTCATATTTTAACAAAAAGTTGGAATTTTTTAAAATATTTGATGACATCATCACCAAATGACGGCCATTTTGAATTTTGGGTTTTACATCATTTTGTTCTTCTTATGACAAGGAACATATGTGCCAAGTTTTAACTCAAAAGCATGTTCGTAGCAGATTTTAGGTAGGGGGGTAAATCCCCCCCCCATGCCCACGTGTAACCTTTGCCCCCCCCCATGCACAATAAGGTTAAAAATTCGCTTAGTAAATTCGCTTCATTCCTGACAAGTTTCATATCAGCTGAAGTGTTGTCGTCTATACTTGTCGAGTATGCAGATTAACGCTTCATCTGAGATGAATACACAAAATAAAATATTCTAAAATATTTATTATAGGTGTAGTTCTGGTGTTGGATGGCAGAGGGAGGGTCCACACATGATCAATATTAAAGCGAGTAGCTGTGACCATATATCGAAAATATCTCACGAGGTAACACCAGAAATATGTGGTAGGACGATATCGTACGTTTAGATCTTCATGTCAGTGGTGGATCCAGCCCTAGTGAGAGCAACACGATGAAGAACTAAACGTTTTAATTCTTAATAGCTTCTGCATGACGAGGGGTCTTTAGAGACCCATCGTCATACAAAAGCAATTAAAAATTAACGAGTTTGAGTCTCCATTGTACTGCTGTGACTAAGTAATGAGTCATGTTCTGAGTCTGCCTTCTGCATGTCTGCATAAAGACACTTTTCTGATCAAAATGATACGATTTGAGATAGGATTTTCTGTGGATGCTTTTCACTTAGGACACGTTTACTTGAAAAATCGTTGCGGGCAAAATGAACTATCATGACTTCTGTGATTGGTTAAATTTTTCTGTCGGAGCCATGACAGTTCATATCGCCTATAGAAAGTTTTCACGTAAACGAGTTCTTAGTAACAAAAAGATGTTAATCAAAATATTTAATCCCAATCTCCGTTATACAAATTTGATGATATCTAGTTGAAACTTCAGTCCAGTATTTCTGACTCATAGGTAAATCATGGACACAATTTTACAATAACAAAGCAATAAAATGGGGAATAAAATGCGTAAATCTGGTTAAAATTAATTAGTTTTAGTCTCCATCTAGGTGTTCTGACTTGTTCTAAATCCAACACTATTACTTAAAAACGATTGATACAAACCAATCATTTGATCTTCGTGGAAAAAGCCCTATGGAAATTTGAACAGGTTTGCTTCTATTGGATTGATGCAAAACCTAACCATACAGGGAATTGGAACAATGTGCTGGTCATCGCTCTGCTTTCTTTGAAATCGTTCAGATTACGTAAATTTTAACAAAATCTTCGGAATACTTTTCTAATTATTTTTGATGTGTCATTTCCAATAATTCTTAAATTATCTTGTTATACTTCCGGCATTTACAACAAAGCAGGAGATAATGAACCCTGAATTTTAGAACAAGCATTAATGTTATTAATTCTAGCGAAAACAAATGTTTAAAAGCTTAATTAGCTTAATTGGAGTTTCTAGGATTTTTATCACAATACACATTGTCCAAGGATTTTAACACATTTAGAGAGACTATAACTTTATTTATTAGTTCGTAAATTTAGCAAGTTCTTTCCAAGTTAAGGGACCGTCTCAAAAATTCGCTTCAAATTCGCTTCAAATTCGCTTAGCAATTCGCTTCATTTTCATCTTAGA
>JAUCNQ010112113.1:0-11552 GCA_032352715.1 Bougainvillia muscus | reverse complement strand
TTGTAACACATAAGTGTTACAATAACACTTCATCTAAGATGAAAATGAAGCGAATTGCTAAGCGAAATTGAAGCGAAATTGAAGCGAATTTTTGAGACGGTCCCTATGTCTTGTTATTTGTAAAGCCCTTGTTAGTTTTAGCTTTTTCTTCCAGCTAATCGTCGTCTTGATGAATGGGTTCCACAAGATCGCGTTGATCGCACAAGACCAGTTCCTGAGCTGGATAATAAACCTGTCATTGAAACTAACGAAGGGGAAACGGAACGAAAAATTACTAGAAATCAAAAGCGAAAACACGATGAAATTAATCATGTGCAAAAGGTAGGGGACGGTCCACAAATTACGCATCCCAAGTTGTACTGTTTTCAACACAGACGATCCCTAGTATGTTGTAATAATAATATTATTATACTAATATTCTTTGTGCCAAATTTTATCAGCTAATATACGCTGTTGACATGTAATTATTTTCAATTCAGTTGTGGGGATGAAATATATACCTATCAATCACACCTGAAGAGTAAAGTTAACCATTGCGTTTGGTATTCGTTTTAAGAATTCCATAAAAAAACTATAACAAAGCATCGTCAATTTAGTTTGAATGGACGACTTTTTAGGATGAAACACCAATACCGTGTCCAAGAAAAAAAGTATGAAGGTATACCTAAGGATAGGACTGATGTTTTAGGTTTATTCGAGACGGAAAATAAAGTTATATATACTATTAGCTTACATAGCAGCACAAAAAATCCGTCAACATCTTCGGGATAACCACATATCAACAGATATAATATTAATTTGTTTTTAAATTATAATTTTGGTATGGATTTTTATTCGCTTTTCTGTAAAAGATTAGTCCAATGTAATTATTTTGTAGACCTTTGATGAAATGGATCCCACAACTGCAGCATTAGAAAAAGAACACGAAGCTATCACTCGTGTTAAATACATAGATTCTATCGAGATGGGGAAGTACGAGATAGATACATGGTACTACAGTCCATACCCTGATGAATATGCGAAACAGAAGAAATTATTTATCTGTGAATATTGTGTAAAATATATGAAATATGAAGCAACTTATAGAAGACATATGGTAAACGGCTCAGTGGCGGATTCAGACATAGTCACACCACCAAAACGGAGACTTAAATTAATTATTTTTTATTGTTTGACAAATGGTAGTTAGCCTTTTAAAGGCTAACAACTATTTGTTAAACTAATAAAAATTAATGACTTTTGTTCTAAGTTCTATTGGTTTGACTATGCTAAAGCGTGTTCTGGATCCGCCCATGCGGTCCGTTAATAGTTACTATAGATTTATAGTTTTCTCACTTTTACCTTGGAAGCGGTGGAATGCAGAAGTATGTGTGCAGTGATCTCTTCCCTTGGTGAAAGTGGTGCGATTTGACTTTTAATCTAAAGGGGAAACTGCATATTAAAATTTAATATGTGAAAGTGAAATAAATCATAGCCTACGGAATGCAATAGTTTGTTCAGTGTGTGAGCACACTTTTGGTTTAAGAAAAGGAATCGTCTCAAAAATTCTCTTAATATATTCGCTTCATCCATGTCAATTTTCATCTCAGATAAAGTGTTATTGTGTGCATACTTAGTATGCACAACACTACGAGATGAAAATAAAGCGATTTGTGAAGCGAATTAAAGCAAATTTTTGAAACAATATTTAAGACAATATTTTGAGGCAATACTTAACTTAAATGTACTCAAGAGTAACTCAGGTTTTCTAAATACACTGATATATTTTTTTGTATTTCTTCGACAGGTTAAGCATTACGTCCGAGTGACGTCCTTTATTTATCCACATTTTAGCACTTATGTAAATTTCGCCAGCCTCCAGGTCGTGAGATTTATAGAAAAGGAAATTTGTCAGTATACGAGGTGGATGGAAAGGATCAAAAGGTACCTCATCTATTTGTTGAATTATTCTATTTGTACTATTACTAGAGCATTCGTATGGAAATTCGTAGGGAAAACCGTATCAATGGTCTTTCATTATCGTACCATTTATATCACAGAAGAAGAGCTGTCTTTGTGCACAAAAACAACTCTTCTAGATGAAAGTTAATGCGAATTTCTATTCGAATTTTTGTATGATAACAACATGTACGTAAAACAATAAAATGAAATCGAATCAACATAGAATATACAGATTTCTTTGCTTATTGTTTTTGATATTCTTGCTGGCTGTTGTTTCATAAATCTTGTCATTTTCACTCCAGAGGAAGTGGCGTTATTTACGCAGTTCGT
This sequence comes from Bougainvillia muscus, assembly GCA_032352715.1. NCBI lineage: Eukaryota > Metazoa > Cnidaria > Hydrozoa > Anthoathecata > Bougainvilliidae > Bougainvillia > Bougainvillia muscus. Next base: position 9,281 of record JAUCNQ010112113.1, on the reverse strand, counting down.
AGAAAAGCGGAAATATGGTTTCTTTTTGTGTTCTAGAGTATATAGTATTTGCTTTATTGGCGCATGCGCCGTTAAACAATATAAAAGGAGTGTCAGTTTATGCAAACTTTACGAACTTTACGAAACTTTAGACCCACTCTTCTGTCTTTAAACCCCCGAATACCGGTGGCGGATCCAGTCCTAATCAGAGCAACACGAGGGAGAACAAGAAGTTTTATTTCTTAATAACTTTAAGCATGGTGGTGGGTCCCATCACCATAAATAAAGTAAATCAAAATTAATACCTTTGAGTCTCCAGCTTTTTTTGTGTATTTTTAGATATATTGTCAAAATATTTGTCTACTTGCGAAGTTATTTCTTGACCACAAGACATTATATTTTGATGTGGAACCATTCCTGTTTTATCTTCTCGCAGATGTGGATAGAGAAGGAGCTCATATTGTAGGATATTTCTCTAAGGTACGCACAATTTTAAAGTCTCTTTATTAGAGGCATTTTACGTACACTGTCCAAACAGTCGTTATTACTAAAGAGTCATTCATTAACTGTATCGAATAATATATTTTTTAAATTTTCATCGAGTTGGAGTTTAGCTATGCGATTATATAAATGTAGATTGCATCCGATCAAGCATCTGATTGTATGATATTTCATAGGCGGGTCCAGACCACGCTTTAACCTAGTCAAAGCAATAAAATGGAGAACAAAATTCATTACTTTTAATCAGTGTAACAAAGGATCGTTAGCTTTATTAACCTTGGTGTTCTGATTAGGCTTTTTAATTATTTTTATTCTCCACCTTGGTGCTCTGACTAGGCCTTAATCTAATCAAAAAGGTTTAAAAAAACGTTGCTGTTATCTCAGGGTCAAATCTAGAATAGGAGGGCAGCGTCCGATTAGTTGAATAAGGGCAGTTTTTATGTAAAACAAAGTCCTAAAAATACCTAGTTTTCAAAGAAAAATTATTTTATATCCGAGATTGTCGGAGTCTTAATTGGTCAGCAATATATTGAAATTATTGTTTTTTATGCTAGGAAAAGGATTCTCCTGAAGGAAATAATGTGGCATGTATTCTGACGCTACCACCATATCAAAGGAAAGGATACGGAAAGTTCTTAATCGCATTCAGTGAGTTTTACCTTCACTCAAATAGTTTATAAAATTATAAAATGGTTCCACCTCTAACGTGCCTATTTAATAAATGACCGTCTACTAAATTCGTTAGGGAATTCGTGTATCAATTTTCATATAGATGGTGTGTCTTTATGCATACTAGTATCCACAAAGATACTTCTTCTGTGATGAAAATGGTACGATTTGCAATACGAGTTTTGTGAACGAACCCTAAACGTTTTGGATTATATATATTATGGATATTTATTTTAATGGTCAAGGAATTTCGAATATTAATTACTTGTACATACAATACACATTCGCGAATTCGAACACGACCAAACATTTTGTTCTTGTTAGCGAATGCTCGAATTAAGCAGCATTGGAATTAGCGGAAGGCTACTCTAGGGAATTGAGATTCTGTTCGAAATAACAACAGTTCGAATAAAGCGAGTTTGAATTAGCGGATGTGTCTTATCTATATTTTACAAACGTTTCTCCATACATTGTGTTTCGTGAAATCTGTTTTTTTCAGAAGTATTGGCTACGATTATCGTATCAATGTTCATCCGATTTTCACCTTAGAAGAGAAATCTTTTGATTGAAAATTGATATAATATTCCGTACGAATTTTGTGAATAGTCTCTTAAACTTTTAATTGAAAATTTGTATGACACTGTATTTTATTATCAGGTTACGAGCTTTCGAAAATAGAAGGACTGATTGGTTCACCAGAGAAACCGTTATCAGATCTTGGTAAATTAAGCTACCGTAGTTATTGGTCATGGGTATTACTTGATGTCTTAAAAAACTCTTCTGGTACCATGTCAATAAAAGATTTAAGGTAAGATTTCTGATATTTTTTATAGTTAGAAGTTCCAAGGGTGTTATCAGAATAGTTGCTTGGAATAAATGTGAAGCCCTATTCCAGACCTTTTAATGTCTAACAATCGGACACTAACAGAAATTAATGGCAAAGAAATTCCCCCTTATATGTAAACTAGGCTCAAAAATACCTAGTTTTCAAACTTTTTTACATAAAAATTGCCCTTATTCAACTAATCTAACGTTTGTTTCCCTATCAAAAAATTCGCTTAAATTCGCTTAACAATTCGTTTCATTCCTAATAATTTTCACCTAAGATGAAGTGTAATTGTAACACTTCGTATAAAAATTCGTATCAATTTTCATACAGATACAGAACTTCATCTAAGGTGAAAATGAAGCGAATTGTGAAGCGAATTTAAACGAATTTGAAGGTCCCTAACGTTTGTCTCCCTATTTATTATTCCAGATTAGGTCCTGAATATTCTAAGGTTTTTGTAAAAATGTTGACATTTTTTGACAGGTTTTAACCAAAAAAAACTTCAGATAAGAGCGGGGTAATTTCTTTTATATATTTTAGTGCATTAACAAGTATTTCAGACAAACGAGTTGAGCAGGCTTGCAGTTTATCGTAAAATATGTTACTTCTGCAACAAAGATATGTCTCATATCATATTTCTTTTATACATTTTAGTGCATTAACAAGTATTACTATAGAAGACAGTATAAGTACATTACAATCGCTAAACATGGTGAAATATTGGAAAGGACAACATGTGATTTGTGTAACACCAAAACTGGTAGAAGATCATTTAAAGGCCTATCCATTAAAATGTCCACCGTTAACAATTGATGGAACTTGTTTGCGATGGTCACCACCCTATAGAAAATTAAAAAAGAAATGATCACGTGATTAGTAGTTTGAAATTTGATGCTGTTGTAATTCTTGGGTGTATAAAACAAATCCGCCATAAATTTGATCGATACGCATTTCTGTATAGTCTACGGGATATGATGCATTTACAGGGTCGGATCCAGGAGTAGGCAAACACCTACGAAGAAGTGTAAAACGATTAAAATTTCTTTGAAATTTTAATCGTTTTACACTTTTTCGTAGGAACTTGCCTACTATTTTCAAGCTCTGGATCCGCCACTGATTTACAATATGTACATAAGTAGTAACTTGAAATTTTTGGATTCAAACAACGAAAAATAAACTGTGTGAAATCTACAATGTAAACATGATAATAAAATAACATTTCATTGAGAAAATTGATTAGAAAACGTCCGAAATATCTTCTGGCGATAACAATGGTACGCCTTCTATACGAGATCTGCTAGCGGTTCGTAATATTAAAAAGAGATATAAAATCGTGTATACCAAAGACACATACTGGAATGGTACAATAAAAGTATTTATCAAGAAAAACTGGTTCCTACCCAGATTTCGACAATATCTAAGGATTAATCTATCCTTAGGAACTGTCTCAAAAATTCGATTTATAAATTCTCTTCTTTCCTGTCAATTTTTATCTCAGATGAAGTGTTATTATGCATACTTTGTATCCACAATAACACTTCATCTGAGGTGAAAATAAAGCAATTTGTAAAGCGAATTAACGCGAATTCTTGAGAGATTGTGAGACATTGACATTGACTTTGAATCTGTTCTAAAGCCATATTCAGTTCGCACTGACATAAAAAAGGTTAGCTTGATAATAGCGGCTTAGTTAACCCGCCATTAATGTTTTCTTGCAAATCGAAGGTAAAAATGACAGAGTTTTCGACATAAATTTTTGCGAATCGAGGCGGAATTATGAATTTTGCGACATAAATTTTTGCGAATTGAGACTTGCTTATGAATTTTGCGACACAAATGTTTGCAATGCGATTTCAAGCCAAATTGGCAACAATTAATGTTGTAAAACTTTATGTCGCAAAAATTAATGTCCGCAAGAACTAATGTCCTTATGGTAGTGTATATTTGATAGTCATATACACTCACACAATCCTGAAGTAAAAAGCTTCAGGACTGTTAAAGTGTGTGCGACCATTTTTGTTATCATCAGTCATTAAAGGGTTAAGTAATTCTCTAACTTGTAAACGTTCAGGTTTGTCTTAAGAGGAAAGAGTGGTCCGTGAATTAAAAGATATTTCGTCTTCGTTTCTCGAAATGGTTCAACTTTGACGTGGATTAGGTAATGTTGGTCCACGTTTATGGCATAATATTTACATTCATTGTGTCCTTTCGTTATGTTAGTACCCTCCTCATTACAGACCTACATGGATTTTAAACTCCCTAAAAATTAACATAATGTGCCTGGAACAATGATTCTCTGCGTGGAGCGTTTATAGCAACAATCGAGACATGGTTCATCCTCGTTTTTGATAATTTTTATCCCTGATATTGGCCAAAAATTATATACTTTTTTAAAAGACATGTTCTTCCATGAATAGGCTACATTTTTGCCTGATATACACGGTCATTTCGTACACATTCCCGCGACACACTGACATATTTTGTTGAAATACTTATATAAATAAGGAATGTTGTCCAATTTGAGGTCGATAATGTTGTCGACAAGTACAACTCACTTAGCTAGGTAATATCTGACCAAGGACTTGATCTGATCAAGCTACCAATCAAAGTAGTAATTGGTTTGCAAACGTTGGAATTGGGGCTCAAATTTTCCCGGTTTTTCGTTTCCTATTTATCACCAGAATTCCCTGATTTTTCCAGGTTTTCCCCGATTTGCTGGAATGATAAATATAACCCTGCGAGATGACCATCCAAAACATGATTCCCGCTGTCCCAACTCTTTTACATAAAAGTAGACATTTCCGTAAAATATGTAGGGTCCATAAATACTGACTACTCTTAGGTGTCAAAATAAACGGGGGGTTTAGAAATTGTTGGAAAATCTAATAAACGGGGGGGTCATAATAAACGGGGGGTTAGGAAATCGTTATGTGGCCATTTAATTATTTAGTACATAATTAGTGCTTCCTTGTAATAACAGTCGATGTGAATTACTAAGTACCATGAACTCAGAAGGTTTTATATACTTAACTGCTTAATACTTGCACAAATAGGTATTGTTAATGGTAAAAGTATAAAAAATACCGAACACCCAAGACAGGTCAAGTTTATAAACTCCAAAAGTTAATAACAGGGGGGGGGGGGGGATTCCTAATAAGCTCAGAGGGTTGGGAATTTTTTATACTATTACCACAACAGTGATCCTCAGAGTGGAGGTATAAATCAAGAAAACGGTCAATGTGTTACATCATCGTTTTGGCGACCAATGTTTTCGTATTTACGAAATCAGAGGAAACAATGATTGCAATGATTTGACGTCATGACGTCAACTTGATCGTTATCTCCATTTACAGCTTGATAACGATGGTATCCACATCCCATTGAAATATCGCAAAAACAAATAATTGTAAAAGTAGAGTTATACTTACATAATAAACTCGCTTAAAATGTCACTCAAAAACCAAAAAAATAAATAAATAAATAGGTATGAGCATAAAACGTCCCGTTACTATAGAAACATAATTAATACTTTCGGTTTTAAAAATTAAGAGCCATATTCTGTAAGAATCAGGCAGATTTGGGCATTTGAAATTATGGCCATCACCAATTTTCTTCATTTTTGGATATGTTAAAGTGTTATGAAGTTACGCTGATCTGCAAAATTTTAGGTCACAAATATGCTTACGTCAGCATTTACTGCGTCATGAAATTACAATTTCTGCATTTTTGTGCAGCTTAATTAAAAATATATTTTGAAAAATATGGTTAAAAGTCACAATAGTGGTAATAAAGCATACCTTTTCTACACTTTAACAGGGGTTCGGTGACTAAGAGCGAAATTTTGGCTCTATCTATCATTCTGGAGCAAATCGAAGTGTTCTACATTTCTTCAATTTCTTCCGAAAAACTTACTTAGGTATTCTTCTTAACCTGATGTCATCCCTAGCTGATATTGAAATCAGGATATTACAGGTTGTGAAATATTCGATCTTTAGTTTTTAGGGGGTCAGAAAAAAACAAAAAGTGATAAAAATAAGCGAAAATAGAAATCCGTTCTTTGTTTTCGACTGCAGATACTGTGTAAATAGGCAAAAACTGAAATAAATTTCTAGCTGATTCAAATAATGTACCTAAAAGACAATTGGAAAGTATTTAAGAAAGCCTTTAATACCGCTTTGGTTTCTTACTGTTACCCCCTGAAATGGTGCCCACATTTTGAATGCTCTTGCCTTACTTAGCCAGTCATATCACATATTTTTTCATCAACACAACTTAGCGCTCTATCAAATACATATAAATCTGGAGTATGAAAAATCTGGCTTAAAAAGACATAGGCACTCAAACTTGAACGCCCAGGCAATTTTCACAGAATTTTCTGGATTTGAAGTCAAAATTTTGTCTCAGTGGAGAGAGATCACACAGATTTTCTTCTAGTTAATATTAGAACAACCCTTCTAGTTACAAAAATTAAAATTTCATTTGTGAAGCAGTATGGCTAAGCGAGGGCATGTTGTTTTTATATACAATACAAAATTATATTTTCAAAGTTTAACGGACTTTGCCTCGCTTAGCCAGATGTATCACAAGTTTCTTTTACCATCAGTGGATATCTTTCAGTTCCATATGAAAGATAGGTGTGATCCAACAGGCTAAGTGAGGCCAGAGCTATCAAAGTTGGTACTGCAGTCAATTTGTTGCATGTTTGGAGGCTCGCAGTTTAGGTCGTGATTATGAATTTTTTTTGAACACAATAGGAATTGTCCAAAACCATTTGTATTCATCAGAAATATTTCAAAACTGGTGTTGAAGATTTTATTGCCTAAAATTCCATTTTCAGTTTGTGCACCAATTTATACTGATTTTGAGGCCAAATTTTATGACGTGATAAATGCTGAAATAAGCAAATTTGGGCAAAATCTTTTGCAGTCTTAAATAACTTCATAATGACTTTCACATATCCAAAAATTAAGAAAATTGGTGATGGTCACTATTTCACCCTGCCTGATTCTTACAGAAGAATATGGCTCTTAAATGGCAACTAGCGTTGAACAATATTGGTGTACAAAAAGCTCAATAACTCGCATCAATAACTCGCATTTAAGGTTCTCAATAAAAAAAAATTTGCCAGGCAGTTTTTTATGCCAATTGGAGCATATGTAGCAATTCTCTTTTTTAGACCTTTGTTCTCCATTAAGTCACGATTTAAATAGAACTTTTACTTGATTGCAACTTTCTATCTTTTTTGTTGTTACTTTTGATGTTAAATATTTACAAAAGATCATCTTTATTATCAAATAAGAAGTCCGATGTCTTTTTATCTGTATCTTCTTTCTGTAGTTCAAATTCGAATTTAACAACGAAAAGGAAAACTCCAATTTATTGCGAGGAAGATGGTGTACTTAGCCTACTTCGAAAGATTGTTGTGTATTTACCCGAGATACTTAGCAATCGTCCACAAAATTCATATTGGTTATTGCATCGCAAAACGTACCAATTTCATCACAGAAGAAGCATCTCTCCTTTTGTGATGAAAATGGTACGATATTGTGATATGAATTTCGTGGACAGTACCTTATTATAGGGAAGATCAAACAAAAGTTGCATAAGTTCTTACACCAGTAAGGCCATTGTTACACTAAGATTATGGTTAATAGGCATAATATGGTTTATTGTTCGATGTTCTTTAACAGTGTACATTTATAAAAATTCAAATTCACAATTCAAGAGGCCAATCTGCAAAAATTTGTCCGACAAGTAATAGGTTTTGAAATGATTCATAATTTTGTTGAAAATTTACGCACTTGTTAATGAAAGTGAAGACATGATTTCTTTGACTCTTGAAAAATGGAGTTCTTACCTTTCACCTCTTTCTCGAATCCGCAAAAAATAAATCTGGCAAATCCACAAAAAAAGGTCCCACAAATCACTGCAAAAAATTAATCCTGCAATTAATTCTTCCGCAAAAAATTTCTATGAATAAGGTAAATAGATATTACTGTGATAACTGTAAATGCCAATAAATCCCCTCAAGTAGTGGGGTGCTTATTACAAATTCTGCTTTGAAAGGGGACGCTTCCTTGAAAAAAAACCCGGATTTTTCTCCAAATGAGCATAAAGAGATATACTTCCGTCAAACCTCCTCAATATTCTTCAAAATATAAGTTACTACACAGGGAAATAGCTGTATATTCCCTTCGTCTTGCGTTTTAATTCCAAGTGTACACTAATGTTTCCTTGCCTATCAGTGCCAATATGCTTTCTTCTGACTGTAAAAATCACTTTGGTTCAAACATCATAAGTGAAAAATTCAATAAGCACTTTTTAGCGCCCGCATTTAATAGGCGCCGGGTTAAAATTGAAAATATTATTAAGCACCCAGAGTGCTAAATTGGGCATTACGGTACTCTATCAATTCACATTTTGGTAGTGGGCAATTACAAAACACCTAAAATAAGAATACAAACTGAGGCAATTCAACAAATTAAAGATCATAAGTCATATTAATAGGTTAATTAGAGGTTAATGATATGAATATTTGTCTTCGGCTTGTGAGTTCCTGAGGCATAGTTGGGACCAACCAAGAATTTTTATGATTTTTACTTCTCTAGAACCCTGAAAAATGCAACCATATTATAAGGCTGTTTTCTTCAAGTACCTTAAGTAGATTAATTTTTGTTGCAAACACTAATTTTCGCTAGTTACCAGTGGAAAGTTTTGCATTTCGTGAGGACTTATTTTTCGTGAATGGGCTAGCTATAATGAGATCTTCTACAAATACTAATTTTGGCGAATCAGAAATATTGAAATAGTTGGTAAAATTGGCAAATGAATTTGCTGCCTTTAATATATCCCAGTTTGTTTTGTATACTTTGATATGTTATGTGATGCTCAAAGGACTACGCTAGGATTATTGAAAAGAAGATGACATGTATTAATAACATTTAAAGTAAATAAAAATTTATTTTTACAAATTACTATTTTTTAGGAATTTCGTGAATATTTATTTTCACGAATTGGCCTTGTAAAAACTTTTTGCAAAGTCTTTTTTTTTTGTGAATTGGGCCAAAATTTGAGAAATTAATCTGCACAAAAATTAATCTCCTTATTAGGGTAGGTGTAATTTACGATCACGATCTGACGATCCACGATCGGACGATTTGCGATCCGACGATCCACCTTGTGGGTTCGAGTCCCACCAGGGGCAATTTTTTTATTTTTTTATTTCTGATAAATACTGCTTCGGTTTCATTGTTTAGTCATTAAAAAGTCTCCTCAGTTACTCAACTGGATCAGTTACCTGATA
>JAUCNQ010112102.1:0-11553 GCA_032352715.1 Bougainvillia muscus | reverse complement strand
CTCCACCATGCTCGATTTTTAGAGATTTGCTGCATATTTACAGAACAGATATTTTGAAGAACACCTCTGGAGGGATGTAACAAATTTCGTTTTACATATAGCAAATTGTATATCACAGAATTGTCTTTATACATACGAATATAAATGTTAATTTGATACGATCCATCTTTTGTTAGTAGATGGTCTATATTTGTAGCAACATAATGTATTGCTTATATACTATCTGAAACGTTAGCTGAATCAGGTTTTCTCACTTTCTTGACGTAGTAATTTAATTTTAACCCAAGTGCTAATTTGACTTGCTCAAACTTTTCACTTTGAATTCTATAGGGTTTTTTCAGACAAATGTAACGTCCTTAATTTAGGTCCGACAAGTGGGATCGTCCACAGATTTCGGATCGCAAATCGTACGATTTTATCACGAAAAGAGAAAAATCGGTACGAATTTCCATGACAATTTTATGTAAAATAGAAGCCGAATCACATAATGTGTTTTGGAAAATAGGTATTATGAGGCCTGTTTACAATAAATTGGGAAATATAACTGACCGGATGACTGGACCGGGTTCTTTTATTGATAATCGGTGTTCTCGATAAACATTAATTGATAAACTCATGAATTCATACCAAACATTTGTAGGGAAACTGTTGGGATTGACATGGGTTAAATTTCTATTTTTACGTGGAGATACAGTATGTACCATATATTTCCATATCCATATCATCAAATGTCATTGTGCGTACAAAATATGCACGTAGGCACTTATTTTGAATAAAAATTGTTAGAGATTTTTAAAATGAACTTTAAGAACTTTTGAGACGATTTCTCCAAGGATAAGATCCTGTCAATTATTTGACTATGAACAAGTTATAAACAGATTTTACAAGTAGATTATCCACCCACTCGGTAGAGTGTATGAAAATAAAGCCCAATGATTGGATAATACTAAAAACACTAAACCGTCATTATCGTCCAATCAATCGCCTGTTTTGTTATTTAAACCGTTCATTTTGCACTTCGTTAATATCCTAGAATAAGGTACCGTATTTCCTCTAATGAGCGCCCACCCTCGAATGAGCGTTCCCCCTTTTGGAATTTATGAGCCCCCCCCCCCTCGAATTAGCCCCCCTCTTCCTCTTAAAAAATACAATTTTCAGGGTAACTAAGGTTTTCAAATTAAAACCAAGGAAGGTTTACAATGTTTTTTGAGTGTTTTTGATATGTTATACATCGGCTAAACACACGTATTTCTCACTGTTTTTGGGTTACTTCTAATAGTTTCCTAGACTTATTTTATGCTACCTAGCTAGAAAAGATATGAGCGCCCCCTCGGATTAACGCCCATTCGAATGAGCCCCCCCCCTTTCCTAACCCAAAAAATTTAATGAGCGCCCAGGATCTCTTTCTAGGATATAAGGTAAACCTGAAAGTTATAGCATTGCATTAAAAAGATGGATTTCCTTAGAGAGAATTTCGCTTTTTGATATATTCCGAACCTATCTCTAACTTACATAGGAACCATCCACAAAATTCGTGTATAAATTCGTATCAATTTTCTTACAGAAGTAGTGTCTTTGTGCATACTCATGGCTTTTGTGATTGGTTAAATTTTCCCGTCGGAAAAATTTAACCAATCACAGAAGCCATGAGTATGCACAAAGACGCTTCTTCTGTTATGAAAATGGTACGAATTACCATAAGAATTTTGTGGACAGTCTCTTAGAAAACTAAGGCGAGTTTCGAAGAAGTGCTTATACCCACCTAACAAAAATTCAAAAATGACATCCTAACGACGATCTTAAGACGTCGCAGGGACGTCGTTAAGACGTCAATTTTGGTCGTGTGTTTTGGTGATTTCTTAACTTGATACTTTCCCCTTTTAACAAACTTCTCAAATATCTTATTTTCAAAAAGGAATGCATTGTTCAGCTAGTTTCTCATGTTCCCTATTTGATTTATTTTACTTCGAATTAAAATATTGCATAATCCACCTGTATGTACTCCTAAAGGGTTTTGAGTAGTTCGATCATGATATAGATAATATTATTTGTTGGTTATGACGTCTTATACTATAACGTCATAAATAATCCACTTATGTCTTCTTCTACGATAGTTTTTCTATAGGATTTGCTGTTAAGAAATACTTGATAAAATTGTTCCATTTGCGTAACTAATTGATTTAAAAATAAAATGAATGTAATTGATTGGGTTCTAATGACGTCTTTTAAACACTATGCCATTACCATCGAATGGAATTCATTTATTTTGGAAGAGTTGTGTAAATCTATCAAATAAATAAAATAATATCAATTTCTTGTTGTTTTTGTTTGTTGTTTGTGTTACGCTACCGATAGCACGAAATTAGTATCGCAAATCTTACCTTTTTCATCACAGAAGAAGTGTTTTTGTGTATACCTAGTTTGCAAAAAGACACTTCGTCTGAATGAAAATTGATATGAGTTTTGTGGACGGTCCTTTATGTACCGATTGCAAAAATATTTTATAATCTTCCTACGCTAGGTCAACCTTTTTTATCAATTTCTTTATAAACACACTTAACACTTATGCCTAGTAGAAAGGCCTCCTTAACCACGATCCAAGAGTCTTTATCATCGTTTCATCATCGTTTCATCATATATTTATTTATTCCTGCAGTAATAAAGAATTTTGTGGACTGTCCCTTACATTATTAAGGTAAATAACCGCTCAAAATTTTTTTATAGGAATTCGTATCAAATTTCCATACAGATGGAGTGTTTTGTGTATACTAAGTATGCACAAAGACGCTTCTTCTGTGATGAAAATTGTAAGGCCCCTAAAGGATGTGGGTGAACAAGAACGATAACATTCAAAAATGCAACTGTTCTATTTCTCTTCCGAAATACAGGAGTTTAGCTATAAATATTCTAAGGGCATCTGTTGGCTAAGTGCACTCTAACCTAATGTCTATTTTCTTATTTATTTCATATTCGCCACTCTCACTTTAAAATATTATTATTATTACGTATCAGGGCCGTAGCAACCACAGGGGCCGCAGGGGCCTGCCCCCCCCCCCCAATAATTTTCCTAGCAAAAGTTTTGCTAAAAGTTAAGCTAAGAAATAGCCTAATTAGCAAAAGCTTGGGGCTTATAGCGCCCTTATAACCGCAACTGAAAAGCACATCGTGATTCTTCCATTCTCCCCCCCCCTGCACCCAATATTAAAATCGTTGCTACGGCCCTGCGTATATGTACTTTTTATCAACCACGAAATTCGTATGGAAGTTCATACAAATTTTCATTTAGAAAAAATGTCTTTGTGCAACAAAGAATGTACAATGACATTTCTTTTCTGATAAAAATGATACGATTTGCGATAAGAATTTTGCTGACTGTCGTTTCGTATAAATACTTATCGTCTCAAAAATTCGCTTAAATTCGCTTCACAATTCGCTTCATTTTCACCTTTGATGAAGTGTTATTGTGCATACAAAGTATGCACAATAACACTTCATCTGAGATGAAAATTGACACGAATGAACCGAATTTGCTAAGCGAATTTTGGAGACAGTTCCTCATAAGGTTTCACTTTAATTTGTTTCACACAAATCACTTTATTTTTATTTCAGAAGAAGTGTGCGCACAAGTATGCGCACAGTCACCTTCTGTGAGACAAGAATTGATTGGAATGACACAAATTTGTAATACAAATCACTGCACAAAATCCAGCTGTATCCGGACCTTTGTACAGTCCGTCTACTCCCGTATTCACTCCGTATACGTCGGTATTACGACAGAATGCTAGCATTCTGTCGTAATACGGACGAACACGGACTGAAAATAAGTCCGAATACAGTTTGATTTTGTGCAGTGAATGTTGTTAGACGAAGACCTACCCTAACCAATTATTTATTTCATAGTGTTCAAACAATTAACATACGCCTTAGGTGGTACAACTGGATTTTTGTTTCTTGTCATTGTTTTCATGTTATGCTGTAGAAAACACAATCGAGATATTAGTGGGTATGTAACAATTCCAACAAATTACGGACGTATCCAATTATCCAACAATGAACGGACTTTTCCCATTATCAGATTCCGATTACTATACATACGGTTCATTTCTATTAATTTTCATCTCAGATGAAGCGTTATTGTGCATGCTTTGTATGCACAGTAACACTTCATCTTAGGTGAAAATGAAGCGAATTGTGAAGCGAATTTTTGAGACGAATCCTTAGGGATCGTCCACAAAATTCGTATCGAAATTCGTATTAGTTCTCATACAATAGGAGTGTCATACAGCATCACTTCTTCTGTGATGAAAATGGTTTGTATTAGGTTACTAATTTTATGGACGGTCCCTTATTTAACTTTTAGAGACACTGTATTGCATATTTTCTCTAATAATATTTTTTTTATATGTGATCAGGGTCTTATCTGGAACAAGAGAACAGTGTCTAATTAGTTGAATACACACCCTTTTTTATAAGAATACCTTACATTTTGCTGAGCTTAGATATTATTTAGAAATTTTCGATTCTGATATATTCTAAAATTATTCTCATTTAATGACAGGGTTGTCACTCTAATGGATTTGGACATATTGGCATAATATCTCAAATTCATGACAAATACTGACCTTTCTAACAAAGTGGCAACCATCTGATACCTAGAGTATATTCTACTGGTCCATGGAAATGTAGCTACACGAGCAAAGCGAATATATACTGTAGGCTTCTTCTTACTCTGATTTCTTTTGACATGAAATAAGTTTGAACCTGAGCATTATTCTGAACTTATTCTTACATTTTAGCATATATTTGATAGCCTCGGTATTCTTATAAAAAAGTATGTAAAAGAGCCCTAAAGTTATTTTTATGATTATTTTACATAAAAGGGTATTTTCACCATCTTAATTCAAGGGACAGCGTCCGGTTCACCTATTACAGATCAGGGTTGTAACCAAATCAGGATAAATCAGGAAAATCAGGGAATTTGAAAATGTTTCAAATGTGTGAACTTCTCTTAGATTTATGTTATGTTTTGCTCCTTATTTAGCTTGGAATATCATAAAGAACTTGACGAATTTGAAATAACTAACAAAAGAGCTAGTACAATCATAACAAATCCAAATGTTTTTACGGCACCGAATTCTTACAATACATCAGTTAATATGTATTCCAATGGAAACACGATAAATGAAGATGATGAAGATGAAGAAGAATCAAAGAAAACACAAAATTCTTAAGAGCAAATTCAAAAGCTGTATTAAAAAAAAAAACAATTTTATAAAGGAACCGAAAGCATAATTCGTATCGTAAATCGAATAAATTTTCATTGCAGAAGAATGTTTCTACGTCAGTGGCGGATCCAACCCTAGTCAGAGCAACACGAAGAAGAGCTTAATGTTTTAATTCTTAATAGCTTTCTGTATGATGATGGTCTTAAAAGACCCATCATCATACAGAAAGCTATTAGAATTAATGACTTTGAGCATGCTTTGAATCTCCATTTCATGGAGCTTTGACTAGGTAAAAGCATGTTCTGAATCCGCCTCTGAACCAACTTACTAATCAATAAAGCGAGGGGGAATACAACCCTACCGAATGATAGCAACGAAAACGGTTCAGTGTTGAACGATAAGTGTAGTTTGCTTAGTACACAGAATTTAGTAAACACCAGGGTATTAAATCTAATTCTTGACTCCTGACTTCATAAGAATAGGATATGAAAACTGCTTTAGTTTTGTTTTAAGAACTATCCTAAATCTACCATTTCATAAGAACAGCGCTTAAAATATACATTTATAGGTCCCGGGTAATCTTGTTCGGGGAAATCAATTCTCCGACGGTCAAGTGTATATTTCCTGGGTTCATAGTTTCTTTGGGGTCATCTGATATAAAGTCGGGATGCCATTGTCTGCACAAAATCCAGCCGTATCCGGACCTTTATACAGTCCGTCTACTCATGTATTCAGTCCGTATACGTCGGTATTAAGACAGAATGCTCGCATTCTGTCTTAATACCGACGAATACGGACTGAAAAAAAGTCCGGATACAGTTGGATTTTGTGCAGTGATTGTAACTCTTATTCTGACGTTCAACCTTTACATATCAGCGTTCAGTAAGCATTGTAAGGAATATTCTCTTTCAATACACACTGAGAAAAGTGGCAACAATTCTCAGTTAAGACAAGTGCAACGTAGATAAAAATCAGTTAAATAATGGAAAATTCAAAAACTAATAATGAAAGCTAAGAAAATTCGATATAAACACAAAAATATTCACAAAGAGTTTTACGTTTTACTGCTTACCTGGTTATATGGCTGTGTACAGACAACTTTAATTTGATCCCATTTCTCATCAGCTACTGTCTTCGTTAGAGTCTCTGGACCTACACAAGATATTTTATGAATTAGAAAGTAACGTGGTCAGACCCTATTCTAGGCTTTTCAAGGGTCCGACAATCAGACACATTCCTTTTAAATCATGACAAAGATAATGTTCCTTTATTTATATTTAAAAATACAAAAACGTTTAATTTAATTTATTAAAAATTCAAAGAAAACTAGGTATTTTTAAGTCTTTTTTACAAAAAAAGTGTGTGCGCTTATATTAAACTAACAGGACGCTGTCCTAGACCCTGGCAGTGGTAACAAATTGAGCACATAATCGAGGGGTTGCCATGTTTCAGAGGTTGCCAGATGAGTGTTAAAGCTCAGAGACGGATTAGTGATAAGTGGACAGGGTAATAATGTTATCTCT
Source organism: Bougainvillia muscus (assembly GCA_032352715.1). Lineage (NCBI taxonomy): Eukaryota > Metazoa > Cnidaria > Hydrozoa > Anthoathecata > Bougainvilliidae > Bougainvillia > Bougainvillia muscus. The sequence continues at coordinate 4,805 of JAUCNQ010112102.1, read as the reverse complement.
CCCCTAGCAGTGGCCGGTGGAGTTGTAGTTGTAGGGACAGCCTTGGGAGAGGAAAATAAGCAAGTAAAAACAAAACGATAAATGTTTCAGTGAGAAAATTAGAAAAATTGTATGGCTTGGCAAAAGATATTGAAGATCCATTATAGATGCGGAAAACAGTGGCAGCCTTACAAATGAGACTACAATCTTATAGGAATTATTTAAACAATTCCTAGGGATCCGTCTCAAAAAATTCGCTTCATTTTCTTTCTGTCTGCTTCATTTTCATCCAAGAAGAAGTGCTCCTTAGGGTTCGTCTCAAAATTCGCTTTAATTCCCTTAACAAATCGCTTCATTTTCACCTCAGATGAAGAGTTATTGTGCATACAAGGTATGCACAATAACACTTCATCTGAGATGAAAATTGAAAGGAATGAAGCGAATTTACTAACCGAATTTTTGAGACGAACCCTTAGATCAGAATAACACGAATTATGAAAAATATTGCAAGACAACTCCTAAAGTTGGTTTCATTCCTTACTTACCAAACATACGAACTCTACTGATATCTTTTCCAGTTTTACTTTCACTGGGTGACATAAAACTGGATGCGACAAGTAACACCTAAAATAGCAAAGAACACATGACTAATTCGGTTGCCAAAAAAGAAAAGAAAAAAGATACCTTAATTACAGAACAGTTGCTTGTATTCAAGAATTAGAAGTGTGAATTTTTTAAGAATGAAACAAATTACTTTAAGGTAAGATATTTTCGAGGGAAAATATTTTTGCGGAAGAAAAAACACGCAAAATTTTTAATTTTCAATGGAATAAATTTTCGCGCATGGCAAGTTCGAAAAGGTTTCGCGGAATAAACTTTCGCGTTTTGACGAGAATATTCAGTTTTGCTGGAACTATATGGCCTATTTTGAGCGAAAAATCGCCTGCTATGGTCGATTCAATTCGTATGGCTGATTTTAAATTTTTTAGCGGGAATACATTTTCGCGTATGAGAGCTTTTGAAAAGTTTCGCGGGAATAAACTTTCGCGAAGATGACCAAGAAACGCGAAAACGCGAAAATATCTTCCCACGAAAATATCTTACCTTAAAGTAGATGAAGCCTGAATGTACAAAAAAGATCTAGAGTGACTTTATCAGCCATCACAACACTATCAATCATCACATCAAGTTTTGTATAGATATCCTCTTTAAACGTCTTGTGCGTTTTTTGACCAAAGATTAACAACATAGATAAATTTACCAAGGATTATACCTCAGAGATTTTGTATTGTTCTACAGAGACGACGCAACGTATAAAAACTTACTTTGTGGATTTTATCAAACAACCTGAAGAAATCTGGAGTTGCACTACAGATTTCTGCAGGTTGTCTGATAAAATCATTAGTAAATGATAATATAACTTTTTATGCAGTGTAAAAGTCAGTTCATAAAATGCACTGTGTCCACCAGTAAAAATCTTGCAACAATATTTAAGTTTGTAGGGTTGTTACAGTATGTGAGACCATTTTGAATTCTAGGCATCGAAAGGGTTAACTTAGAAAGAAATCTTAGAGTCCTAATGCTGGAAGATTTCAAAACTTTAAACAAGCTCAATCCAGAAATAATGTGGGACACTTTTGGTCAGAAAGAAATTCCATACAACTTACGTTCAGGGATTCCTGTCTGTATTAAACGTGTTTACTCCTACTTTGGATTGAACTCTCTTGTTTTTAGAGCATCATTAGCCTGGAATAAGTAACCTGCTGGAGTGAAAGACTCAACATCAATTACTGTATTCAAAAATGTAATTAACCCTTTTTTGCAGTGTCCACAAATGGTCACACTCACTAACACAATCTTGCAGTAAAAACTGCAGGATTGTGTTAGTTAGTGTGACCATTTGTGGACACTGTGCAAAAAAGGGTTAAAGATGTTAAGATCTATTGCACCTGTAAACTGTGTTCCTAGTTAGTGACTTTCAACCTCGATCTCAGGACGTTTGTTTCTTATCTTGGAGCTGCGATAAGTCGGGATTTTTTTTTTCGTTTCGCCTTTTCGTGGTTTTGTAAGTGCTTTGGGATCAGGGTTGAATGATTTTAATTTTTACACCCTAGTTGGATTTAATTAGTTCAATTGTAACTACTCTTTTTTTCCAACTTTAAACAAAGAATAAATAAATAAATAAATTAGTTTTCGACATTTACTGTTGAAGACAATCTAACCTTGAATTCTTCAGAGGGTGCCCAACTAGAACGACCGACAAGAACTTCAACAAAGGCTGAACCATTGTTTCCTAAATAATACGATAACTAATAAGCCTGGATAAGATTGGCCGGTTTGAGCTACAATAGATTTAAGGAGAATGTCCTGTCACAAAAATATAGTGGGAATAGGAAAGGAAAACAAAAGGAAATAAATTTGGATAGGAGTGAGAAAATCCATTCTCCTGCGAAAAAGGTGACAGGAAAACTTTTTAGACAACAAAACAAAGAAGATACAGACTCAGCAATAATGAAACGATTCTATTGGTTTACATATTTCTTTACTTTCTCTTTCCTTCTCAAACGCAGGACAAATTTGAACTCAGTTCAATTTTGTCCTGGGAACACATAAGAAAATAACCAGGAACGGAAATTTTGTGTCTGCGCATGCTCACGCAACTATTTTACCTTTCTTTTTCTCGTTCTCGCTCAAAAAATCTAGTCCTTAAACCACGTGCACTTAATGGTCACACCAACTTAAACAATCTTGCAGCATGTGTTGCAAGATTGTTCTTAAAGGGGAACTAACGTCTAGAGAGAATTGCTACATATGCTCCAATTCCCATAAAAACCTGCCTGGCAAAATAATTTTTTATTGAAAACCTTTAAAACGCGAGTTATTGAGCTTTTTGCACACAAATATTCTTCAACGCAAGTGGCCATGGAAGTAGAAAAAATTCCACATTTACTATTACCTACCAATGTCAACTGACTGTATTTGACTTGCTTTCTCAAGCTAAAACAACAAAAGTTGTAATTTAGTGACCAAAGACGGAACTCTTGAAAAGTAAAAAAAAAAACACAGACGATAATTATTGGAGAAGGTAAATAACCCCATGCTTAGAATATACAATAGTATCGAAAAAAGTTGCTTTAATTCGTTTCACATATCGAGTAATTTTCGTTTCAGATTATTATGCGTACAAAGTAAGTACAAGAAGCCACTTCTTCTGAATCAAAATTGATAGGAATAAGCGAATAATGCGGTTTCTTTGTGTCCCTTATCTTAAAAAGTTGTGGACGTTTTAGAAATCCGCAAAATGTTATTTTGTCAATCAACGTAGAGTTGCTGACTCAAGTAATAAGAGCCTTTGTACATACTTGTCTCTAAGGAAACGTCTTAAAAATTCGCTTCATTCCAGTCAATTTTCATCTCAGATGAAGTGTTATTCATCAAAACACTTCATCTGAAGTGAAAATGAAACGATTTGTGAAGCCAATTAAAGCGAATTTTTGAGACGAATCCTAAAAAGCAACTCTCTCCAATTCATTTCACAATAGTGATTCAAAAGAATGACAGTAATCAAATAATTAAAATTCAGGGTCCTGTTGTTCAAACACGGATTAAACTCTGATTAGCTTAATCCAGTATTAAAAAATCTTACTTTAACCAATCAGAATTGATTAGAAATCAATTCTGATTGGTTTAAGAAAGTTTTTAATATACAAGATTAAGCAAGTTTTGAACATCTGGGCCCAGGAAATTTATATAATAATTTTCCATTTAGCAAGCTTGCCTTATTATATAAGGTCGCTTGTAGGTCTATTTTTATTTAGTACCATAGAGTTCCGAAAGTAAGCGTGATCCTAAAGTAAGCGCAATCCGATTGTAAGCGTAAGTTTTCATGGTCACTAAAGAATTCCCGAAAGTAAGCGTAATGCGGAAAGTAAGCGCCCCCCCAAAAGTAAGCGCATTTCTAAAAATGGAATAAACGTAAGCCTAGGGATAAGCAAATTAGAAAGAATTCATTTAAGCATAAACAACAGATAAGAGCTTAAAATAAACGCCTGGAATAGTTGATACCAACAAAATATTAGATTAAGTAGTGTATATTCTTTATCGAAAAAGACATTTTAGTGAGATAGTTGTATTATATGTATTAACTTTTTTTACCATCCAATAGTAAAGCGCAATCCAAAAGTAAGTGCAATCCGTGTATAAGCGCCCCCAGACGCTACTCATTTCTAAAGTAAGCGCCCCGCTTACTTTCGGAACTCTACGGTATTGTTGTTTCGTGGCTATGTCCTGAAGTTAATTATCAAATGACTAAATTTTTCACCTTCTAAATTTTCTTTGCGTCACATTATCTTATTATTTTTATGATTGTTATCAAAGGCTTCTCAATAGATGTACAGGTTGGGAACTAATATTGAGAACAGTTCCGTACACGATAAAGCATACATCTTCTTGCTGCTTTTAGGTGGGAAAAAATCTTTAAATCTTAAGAAGATCTTCAGAAGATGTTACAGTACCTGAATCAGTAGTGATGCTTGTCGTTCTCCCCCATTAGCACATTTCCACTTGTAATATGTCTCTGGTTTTAAAATATTTTCTGCAGGGTGTTTCTAAACAGGGAATTGACAAAATGTTACCGCCTAAAATCTTAATTAGAGAACCGTCTCAAAACTTCGTATTCACAATGACGCTTCATCTGAGATGAAAATGAAATGATTTGTGAAACGAATTAATGCAAATTTTCGAGACGAGCCCTAAGGAACCGTCTCAAAAATTCGCTTAGCAATTCGCTTCATTTTCATCTTAGATGAAGTGTTATTGTAACACAT
>JAUCNQ010112091.1:0-11555 GCA_032352715.1 Bougainvillia muscus | reverse complement strand
AGGATTCCTTTGATCTTTTACAATCCGCCGCCAGTTGTAAAAATACGACCGAAGTTCGGGCCGTTTATTAATCGGACAATGGCGGTAGTAGTGCTAGCTAGCACCATCGTCAAACATCATGTGCTGGCACTCATGGTCTTGAATGCAATTTCAAAGTTTGTAAGAATAACCACTTACATGAACGTCTAAGAGTTACTTTAAGCCGACTATTAACTAAATTTTCAACCAACTGTCTTTATTTTTTGTTGTGGGTCTTGTCAAGGAACTTCCACTTTCGTTTTAGTGTTTGTGTTTTAAACTTATGACCGAATAATACTTTTGAACTAGCAATAAAATAAAAACCAGCCTACCCAATTGACCCCTACGCTTAATAAGCTTGATATTGATCTACTCGGTAGGCTAGACTCGGACTTAATTTCCTAAATTTACACCACGGCCAGCATTCATATTAGCATCGAAAGCCATCAGGTTACTTTCGCAGCCAAGTTGTTTCGGAGATATGGAGATAAGTTTGTGAGGATAATTGATTATGAACTTAGAAGGTCTTGGTTCAGAGCATGGTCTTTTGTTATAAGCATACTGTATCGCAAAGTCTGAGATTTTTTGATTGACTGTGGGCGAAAAGAAATGTAGTTTAACAGTAAGAAAGTGTCAGCTTGCTTGCTGAACAGGTCAGAGAATAAGTTTCAGTGATGATGTTATCACAGAAAACAGATTAAGTTACCACGTTCATACAGCTCGTCTTTTTTAAGAAATACCTACGTCAGGCAAACTCCAAGAGTCTTTTCACTACACATTCCGTTATTTAGATGGATGACTATGCCTTATAAATAATATCAAATTATGCTTCTCACAACACGTTTTTTAAATTAATCTATTAAAATCCAGGGGGATGGGTGTGTTGGCAGTGAAAATATATCCAATCACCGCAGATGATTTATGCATAAAATGTCTGTAAGAATATCCTTTTCGCATAAAATTCAAGCTTTTTACATGAATTCATGAATTTAAACTGAATTGACGTGTATTTCTATTAAGATTTTGCAGTTTTCGGGAAGTATTACCCCCTGCATTTTCGAAACAATAGCGCTCCATAACGTTTATTTTAAGGATATGGTTTCTAAGAAAAATTTGAACTGTATCGAAGTTTACTCCATTTTGTACGCATGAAAACGATTTTTGAAAACTTATATTTTTTCACAGCTTAGGTCTATGACGTCATCGATTCCAGAGGACTAGGACGTGTACAGGGTATGGTCCCGATCAAATCCCAACCCTAATGTGATTGACTTCATTTGTGCCAAGTCTCATGCTTACCTCATGAATTGCACAATTGTGCTACTTTTTTTCCCAACTATGATACACATATGAAGCCTAGTCGGAGAGTTCATCCGGGCATGTCCACGTGTCACGGTGATTACGTCATCCTTACGAAATATGCTATTATTACAAAGACTACTTCCCGTTTGGATTGGGCTTTGATACTTAGCGCACATATGATGATGTTTGGTCAGACGCTTCCACTGCGCATGTTTACATATCAAGGTGATATAGTTATCATGACAACATGTGCTATTTTTAGAAAGACAACGTCCTGTTTGGAGATGGACCTTGATACATAGCACACTTATGAAGCCTGGTCAGAGGCTTCCACTGCGCATGTCCACGTGTCACAGTGATAAAGTCATCATGACGCAATTAGCTATTTTTAGGAAGACAACTTCCTGTTGGAACTGAGCCTTGATACTTCGCATGTACATTCAATATGCGTGTAGTATTTGATTCAATGAAGTTTACATAATGTGGATTAACGTGTTAATACCGAGAGGTTCAAGCTGTCAGGCTGTCTTATTTAAGTTTCAAATCAAAGAGGTTTGATTTTATACCTAAATTATAGCCAGGTGGCTATATTATCACGTTTTGGGGGTAATATCACACAGGAAAATTTAAAGAAATTACTGATATTATGAACAAATTATTGGAAATTATAGTAAATTATAACAATGTTATGACGAAATTATCAGTATATTATAGATGATATTGCAGCAGTGTAAGTCAGCCTTTATAGTATTGGCTAATGTTTTGTACACCAACGTTTTACGTACCGTTCACAAACTTCATAACATTTTCATTCAGAAGACTGTTACTTTTTTAAAGAAAGTGAGACGAAAATGGAACATTTTTGTCTCGCGCTCTCCGTTTCATAAAAAACACACTGCCTCTGAAATTATAGTAAATTATAACAATGTTATGACGAAATTATCAGTATATTATAGATGACATCACAGCAGTGTAAGTCAACCTTTATAGTATTGGTTAATGTTTTGTACACCAACGTTTTACGTACCGTTCACAAACTTCATAACATTTTCATTTAGAAGACTGTTACTTTTTTAAAGAAAGTGAGACGAAAGTGAAACATTTTTGTTTCGCGTTCTCTGTTTCATAAAAAACACACTGCCTAAAATTAGGTTCGTGAAGTAGAAAACTACAAGCAAAATTTGTTAAAAAATACCATTCTTAAGTGGCACAAACTGAAATACTGTGAGTTTGCCGGTTTTTATGCATCAACAGCTGGGTACTGTAGTAAACATCTTACCACATACACCAACCTGTTTAAGGAAACGTCTCAAAAATTCGATACATAAATTCGCTTCTTCCATGTCAATTTCTAAAGAATTGCTATAATAATAATTTTTTTTTTTTTACTGTAGTGCTATTGAGGACGAATATCTAGGCCAAAACCTATAGTGTAAATAGAGTAACCTAATCGAACACTTAATCACAATTCCGCAAGGTGGAATGCAAAAACTTGTGACCATAATTTAAATAAGGCACTAATTCAGGCCCTTTAAGCGTCAGCCGTTTAGATGCTGCACTTTGAAATATGGAGAAAGTGACGCTTTTATGTAAAATAATCCTAAAAATACCTGGTTAGTAGTACCACGTATTTTTAGGGCACTTTTATATAAACATTAGCCTATAAAACTGATCAGATGCTGTCGCCTTACTCTAGATATTCCATACACGAACATTAGTCTTTAAAGGCACAAACTATGCACACAGGCTAGTAAAAATATTTAGAAGTAAGAATGAACTTTAGAACAATTATAATACGGATTTCTGAGGACAACTATTGCATAGTGGCAATGTTTCGGCTACAATAAAGTACTTTTATTTCATATACAACAGTAGCACTTCACTCCACGAACAGTAGAGTAAAATTGGTATGAGTACGATCATCACTTACTAATTCGTGAGCTAGAATTCGAGATAACTGTACAGGGAAAGCGAAGTGGCACAATCGAACAGTAATATTATGGTCCCTAAAGAACAGGTAGATTAAATCTCTCCATGATGTCGGATAAAAAATCATGCTTTGCCTTAAAGATTTTATCACACACAGCATGCATTAAAACTTCTTTTGATTTGTTTTTTTTTGATAAAATCGTAAATGGATCACCTAACTTTTTATATATTCTGGAACTCCTTCAGATCTCCAGCATTAGCGCCATACTCCAATAACAATTTAATGCATTCGTTGTCGTCATTTTTTGCAGCAAACATTAAAGGTGTGCAATTAGGTAAATCATGTTTCTCGTTTGTTCTTAAGTCACATCTTGCATTATTTTCCAATAAAACTCTGGCACAATTCAAATGTTTATTACGTATAGCAAATGACAGGGCAGTTGAACCAAATTTGTTACAATGATCTATGTCAGCTTGTGATTTTAACAATGTTAGTATACAGTCTACATGTCCTCCAAACGCAGCCAGTATAAGAGGTGTGTTACGTTTAATGTTTTGCTGGTTAACATCAACGTTTGCTTGTAAAAGAGTTCTAACACAGTTTTCATGCCCATCAAGACATGCTTTATGAAGAACAGAATCACCATCTTTATATTTACCGTTAACTAAATCTTTATTTATACTCAGGATCAACTTCATTCCATCCGTATTTCCCTTTCTTACCAACAGATGAAGCAATTGTTGTGCATTTTGAAAAATAGCTTTGCCATTGAAAACACGTAATTTAATCACATCGCTCGTTTTGCCATCAGAAATAACTTTCAAAATCTCTGAAAATAATGAAAAGACATAATTCGAAAAGTCGTTTTCGTGTTCATGTCAGAAGTAGTCTTTTTGTGCATACAAAATATGTGACAGTATGATTATCAACAGTAGAGCATTCATACCTAGTCAGAACATCAAGATGAAATATCTAGTTGATTAATAACTGGTCAATTAACCTGTTAAGCTATATATTAACAATTAATGAACTGTTGTCCCTATTGCTAAAGCGACATCCGGATGCACCTATGGTCAACACAGATTAGTCTTAAATAGAGCAGAGGGCAACCTCGTCCCAAGGGACACTTAATTTTTATCTGTGAAGAAGTTGCTTTATCTCTATAATAATTCCAGAAGCGCATTCTGTCCACAACATGGCCACGCCTTACCTAGATTAATTTAAACGTAAACGAACTAGACAATGTTTACCGAAATGAGACCCATGCATATCTGTGACGTGACATAGATTCTTTAAAAGACAAACAGGGACTATTTCGGGAAAATGATTGGTCTTTGCGAAACTGAAATCAATTGAAATCAACACATTGCCGAGTTTTGAGAAGAACTTTCCCTCATGGAATGTTGATGGATGACATTGCATTGCCGATACATTAATTTGAACAACAACATTCGGTGAAAACAATGGACAAGGCAAGACGTAGCTAAAACGTAACGTAAACGGAGAAAGACAAGACAAATGAATAAAGAACCAACGTTTATGAAAGAATATCGTCAAAAGATTAAAAAAATTAAAAAAAGGAAGGAAACAAGCAAACTCGATTAGACTATGGAGACGAGGAGAAAACACGAAGACAGTGAAAATTTTGAGATAAGATCATCAAAATCAAGAAAGAAAACACGCAGAACAAGAACAGAACAAGAAGTAAAACGGAGAAAGATAGAATGAAGAAGCAAAAAAAGAAGTAAGCAGAATTAATAGTTTTCATCTCTCCCTCCTCTCTCTCTTTCGTAGCTTCATATGTTTGCAATATCTATATTTGCGATATGGAAAAGGAAAACCCCGGGAAATGTTGCCAATCTGGAGATGTTCGATATGATAGGAGTTGGACGGCAGTCAAGTCAGTCAGTCGGTATCCCAATCGGTCTTCAGTGTCTGTTATGATAAAATCCCAGGCTGCCTCCTGGGGAGGCGATTTTTAGGTCAATCGAATTTTACCTCTTCCTGTCATTCTATTCCATTGATTACGTGTTATCGAACGTTAACCTTTATATACTGTCTCAAAACGTATTTTACAAAAAAATTTCTTCTTTTTTCACCTAGATAAATGACGTCTTAAGGACGTGCTTCCTATAACGTTCTGTCGTTATAACATCCTTCTATCTTAAAGTACAGAATGCAAGAAATCTTAGTTGTTGAAATTAGACACAGATATAGATTGAACGTCTCTGGACAATATCAATCTGCGAATAGATGCGAACTTTACCTAATTGAATTCTGCATTTGGACGCAGACAAGGTGGGTATTAAAATCAAGGTTGCTGCTTTAGACGGTGTTAAGAATGGCATCTAGATGACATTTAAGAAATATTCTAAGTGAAATGTTTTTTGTGTTACTGTCCATGCCTGGTAAAACCCTAGGTATACTAAGAGACCTGATATAGGTCGAAACGGTGGCAGCAAAATTATTTTTGACTCGAGTGCAAGGACGTGACCCTACACAAGAATAGTAGACATTTTCAGCAATGCATTTTACAAGTATTTTACAAGCATTTTGAAAGCTACTAACATATTCTTTGTGATCATGACCGTGACTTTTATTTATATAGAATAAATAAAAATGACGTTGCTTTAAAAGATATGATACATGCAAAAGAACATCAATGTGGGTCCTGTTTCGAGTCCTGGTTCTATTTAAAGCTCCAATTTGAGATACGGATAGTAGCGGGGATTGAACCCACAAAGAATGTCATTGGATTTCGACACCTTATTCTGCTCAGCCAGACAACCACATGGGTTGCGAAAATCGTACGACTTTTCATATGATTAATGTGGACGTTCACTGGAGCTGAAAGAAAACTTACTTCCGGATCTTTTAAAAACAAAAGTTAAACTTGTGGTTCTTAATTTGTTAATTTTAGTAGGCTAGATCCATAACATTTTCAACAAGATTGTACAGTATGCTGAAGCCTAAGACACGCAAAAGATTGTTTCCATAGTACGGTCATGTACCTTCAAAGAATAAAGACTATTCAGAGCGTCAAAATGGATTTTAAGTGGGGATTCAAAGGCTCGTTATAGTCATATACGTAGTGGTCTATTTCTCTACATAAACGCTTTTAGACAAAAAAGTAGGGAAGGTAGGGGGTAGTGACTGTTCGACGGCCCTACCATTAGCTTTTCCTGTCTGTCAAAGATATAGTTATGGAGTTACATTTGTGAAGGAACAAGAAATTTACTCACCTTTAAAGGTAGGGTCCTGTTCAATCCTAAAAAAAAGTTATGAATATACGTAGCTTTCTCATAGTCAACACACGCAATGTGTAACATATAATCAACAGACCAAAATGGTTGCTAGACTGTCCTGAACATTGTTAAAATGGGAAAAACAATAACAACCTGGATCCCATGGGATTTTCATCTTATTTGATTCTGAATCGGAAAGAAAGAAAATGGCTTGGGATCGAGTTTCGTAAATTGCACATCAAGCTATGCTTAAACTTTGTTCCCAGTGAATCTTATCACTACTCAAAGCGTCGCATTGGTTGTGAGTAGCGACAGGAGGCGCTGGAAACAAGGTATCCTTTTGTGTATTTTGATATAAAAGTGTACACGACAGTGATTTATTTTGAGTTCTAAAGGAAGGAAATAATACAACTTTTATTAGCTTTACACGTATCTAGTAGTTATCCTTTTGTAGCTTAAGCCTGTAGGGTTTTTTAAGTTTCTTATGGGACTAGATAATATCTTCCAATTGGTTCTTATTGGTTCAATATAAAAATATAGACGTTATTTTGGATCATAATGATATGATAAGAAATATGAATTGAAGAACTGGCTTAACATTTGGAGAGTGTAAATTTGTTGTTGGTATGTGTCGTATGGCTGTTATTCAAACTACCACATAGAAGGATCCAGAACACACTCTAACCTAGTCAAATCAATAAAATGGACAATAAAAGTCCTTAATTTATAATAGTTTTACAACTTAAAGTAAGACAATTGACTAGAACGATCATTTATTAACTATTTAAAAATAAACAGTTTAAGAGTCCAACTTAGTATTCTGACTAGGATCGAATCCGCTACTATCATATATTTCACGACTCTTTGCCTCAGTTATTAGAGAGCTTTCCTTCACATGTCAGGGATTTTTTTAGTTCCAGGAAGCTTACCATTTCCATCCAAATAAGCTGTTATCTAAAATATTAATAATATTCAAACGTTTAGTTTGTAACATTTGTACTATTTAATACTGAGTATTGCCGAAGACTTTGCTTTTGAATGACCAACAAAAGACCAACAGTTAAATTGCATTAGGTGTTCCGAAGGATTACTGCAAGTTGTGGTATTGGATAACAATCCAGTAGTGATTTACACAAGAAGAGCTAATATTGGAACACTTTACAAATAGATGCATTAGGAATGGAAAAAGTAGCATTACCAATGATTATATTTGATTCTTGTGGTCTAGTTACTCGAACCTGGATTTAACTCTGATTAGTTTAATCGTATCTAATGGTTTAATCCAGGTTTAAATCAGAATTTAACTAACGGTCAGAATTGTTTTTAAGCTATTCTGATTATTTATTGGATAGATGATTTCTAGAGAAAATTTTGGTGTTGTATCATCTATGGCTGTACTAATAACAGTAGTAGCAACTGCAGGTTTGTTTAATTAGATAGCATGAATTTACATGCTGTGCTTACCTTGAAGAACATGACTTAATACTTGCACGTCTTCTTGAAATTTTAGTATTTCCTCATATGATCTTATTCCTACTTGAACAATCTCATTCTCGTTATCCTTTTCTAGACGTACGTCAAAAATGTCAGTTTCAACACTCCAAGAATCGATACCACTGTCCAGTCCTTCTACGCATTTCATCAATTTCACAGAGAAACATTGAATGGTTGCTAATTCAGCTACCATCTGTAAAATGTAATTCTTTTTTGTTACTACCTTAAAATCTTTGATAGCAGCGAATTCATCTACCTCATGTTTGATAGTTTCACTATCGAGTAATCGTTTCTTATAATTCGCAGATGCATTTCTGTACTTTTGCATTTGAATTGCAATGTTTTTCTTACGTTCCTTGAAAACTTTTGCAATGTCATGGATCAGTCGCGAATATAGATCTAGTTCTAACATCACTTCAAACTCATCAACCTTTTTAATTTCATTGTGACAAGAGAAGTTTTGAAGTTTTAGTGCATTTATAGAGCATTCTCGAATGCAGTTAGCTCTATCTGTGATTGTTTCATTTGATGTTGTTTATGCTCTCTTTTGACACAGTACATACATGTAAGCTCGTCATCGCACGATTTACAAACAAATCTTGTTATGGACTTATGGACCGCGCACATCGGAACAAAATCTTCGTAGTTTTCATCGTAAAACACAGAAACATAATTTTTATTTTCACATATATGTTCTTCATAACATTGTAGACAGTGTGTTTGTTTACATTCCATTCCATGTTACTACAGCATTTTCACAAGTGTTAGTTTGACACCCAGATCGATCGCTAGAAAAAAAACATCTCTTCTAAGTAACTCTACTGATATTCTCTTAACTACTACGTGCGCTAGACGCCAAATCACATTATAGCAATAGCACAACCTACAATTATCCATAAAAAAACACAGGACAACCAAACAATGTCTTGTATTATACAGGGAACAATTGCAGGTTTTTCAATTGGATAATATGATTTTATATGTAGTGACGCGTCTTATTAGTCCTATGTGACTATAAAACATTGATCCCGGAAGTCTATTAGTTCAGGGCACGCTTTAGCAAGTGTAGCAGTAACTGTGGACTATTCATTGTGATTGGGGCTAATGCATTCACTGCTAATGAGTAGAGGTGTGATTGCGTGCGATTTCTCAATTTCTGGTAATCATTTCAATTGCTTTCGTCATTAACAGTGAGAGTAGAAAAATGAGGCAAGCCATCGGCTGAACTATAACACCTTAGGTATAACTTGAACTGCGAGTTTTAAAACGTTGCGGTTTCATGTCTTATGAGTAGGTTGGAGTTCGTCTCAAAAATTCGCTTATAAATTCGTTTATTCGCTTACAAATCGTTACATTTCACCAAAGACACTTCTTACAACTGGAAATTGATACAAACACAGAGAATACGCCTATCAAATCTGTATGTCTGCCATTACATAGGCGGCGGAATGAATTAGAAGTTGGGGGTGCTGCGAAATATTGAAATCACTAGGCGCTACCATGGTTGGCCGGAGTTGTACCGGAATCTTCAAGGATCTTCACTGTGGCTATGCAGTCACTGATAAATTAGGATAAATGCAAAAAAAATGTCTACTTAACAAAAAGTTGGGGGGGGGGGGGAGGGGGCTGCAGCCCCTTAAGCTCCTCTTCTCTTCCGCCGCCCATGCATTATGGATTGTATAAAGACATTTTCAGTAAAAACGATGCTCATTTTTAGAATCAACGTTGAAATATGAGTCGATAACCAAAATATCAGGTCTGGAGATACCACCTCTAAATATTTGTACAGTCAAACTTTTCATAACTTATTGATTTTTAATTTGCTACAACTTCAAGCAACTTTTGATAAACGGCAGAGGTGTAGCCCGGATAGGTGCACAGAAAACTCCCGGTAAGTCGAACCTCCAAGGGCCCAAGGAAAACAGTTCGACATAACGAATGTTCAAGTTAAACGAAGTTCCTGTGTATTAGCAGGGTTCAAGGCAGTGAAGAAAATAGTTCGAATTAACAGTTCGAATTATCCGAGTTTGAGTTACAGTATTTATAACGCAAAAGTGATTTTCAATACTTACGTTTTCGTAGCATCTTTTAAAAGTTTTAGAACACCATCCAGAGAAAAATTATTTGGTAAGATATCTGTTGTATCATTAGCAGAAATGTCTACCGTAACACAGTTAAATGGACAAGTTAAGGTTGCTCTACCACCCTCTTTGAAAACTAATCTTTCATCTAAACATCGTCGACAAAATGAATGATAGCAAGATAGATGCTTGGGATTTTTTTGTGGCCCAAAACATATGCTGCATTCAACTTGTTTCTCTAACTCTTTTAAAAAACCGGAAAGTTCTTTAACTGCTGAAGTCATGTTATTAATAGTTCAGCACGATTTCAAAAAATATCATTTTTGTTGCAGTCAAATAACAAGAAAACGAAAGTAGGATCAAAATGCAAACAAATCAACTGATTTATTATTCATTAGTCATCTCATATTTCTTGTATCAACAAGCAAGCACCTGGTTTCTACCTACGATCAATAAAGTTTTATTATATAATTTTTCTGAAAGATAATCATTCTACCTTTCCTAAAACAACTTTGTTCTATATTAAAAGAAAGAATTTTGCTGGTTATATCCATTTACTTAACTTTCCTTTGTAGCATTAATATAAACTCCATAAGAAATAAGAAGGATGCTCTATTTACGATGGTCTCACGTGGATTTTTAGCTATTGGTGAAACCAAATTCAATGAATCTTTTCCCATAACACGATTCTTAGAGTCAGGGTTCGAAAAGCCCTACAGATTAGGTGTCTCTGGAAACAGTGGATATATTATGGTTAATGTCAAAAATGACATACCATCTTGTTTTAAAACTGTAACTATCTCCTTGCCATCAGACATCCAGATTATTCCTATAGAGTTGAACCTGAGGAAACAAAAATGGTTGATGATATCAATCTACCGGCCACCAAAGCAGCCTTTATCATATTTCATTGAATATTTGTCAACACTACTAGATAATTTTCACAGTTCGTACGAAAAAATAATAATTCTAGGGGACTTTGCGATCCTAATCAGGATATTATGCCAGAATTGTTAGCGACATACGAGCTTCAAAATCTCATAAAGGAAAATACATTTTGCAAATCACCTGATGGAACATGCATTGACCTCCTTCTGACATATTGTAAAGCATCTTTAATGCACTACAGGACTTTAGAGACTGGCCTCAGTGACTTCCATCTGTTGATCTTTGGAATGTTACGAAGCAAGTTCTCAAAGTCAAAATCAAAAGAAATTCTCTTCAGAGATTATAGGTCATTTGATCAGGAAACTTTTTCAAAATATCTATCTATCACACTGGCATTACGATCCCAGGAAAGCTATACCTTCGAAATTTTCGAGGAAAGCTTCAAAACTACATTGGAGCGTCATGCTCCAAGTATAAGGAAACTTTTCAGAGGAAATAGCAAACCCCACGTAACAATGGAACAATTAATGGATACAGTTTTGAATATAAAAATCGAGACAATCGAAGGGGTGGTGGTGTAGGACTGTACATCAAAGA
>JAUCNQ010112080.1:0-11557 GCA_032352715.1 Bougainvillia muscus | reverse complement strand
TCGTATCAATGTGAGGTATAACTGTGCCAAGTTTTATGTTATGGGGAGGCATACTTCAGAAGTTATGGAGGGGGGGGGCGGAATCCGGAAAAACGTCATCTGGAAAAATCTCAGCCTTATACTATACATGGTTGTCAAATTACTGGCTATTGTTTGAAACCACCTCTCAATTTACAGCACTATTCCCTCTGAAATTCTTGAATGTTGCAATTGCAGTATCTCGTTCATTATTTAAGATTAAAAGTTGAAACTTTGCACAAGAACGTATTTTAGCATTACCTTTCTTTTTGAGTTAGAAAATTTTCGGATTACCGGAATTTTTTTCTGAAAAACCCGAACCGAGACCGGAAAAATTTCCCGGAATGCCAAAATCCGGTTTACAGTAATCTGTGTTGAATTCGTTGAAAACGTTTTAGAAGGGTAGTTCTGTCTTGGTTTAGGGTGTTCATAGCGTTTTAGGGAATATATACATCTTTGTTACTAAGTTTTAGAGCGGATCTGAAACATAGTAATTTTACCCCATTTTTGAGGTTTTAATAACGTCATCAACGTCACGATGATGTCATATAATTATTTTTGCATCAAATCGTTCCTTTTGTGATGGTGAACATTCGTGCCAAATTTTATGTTCTGAAAGTAATTGGTTCTAAAGTTATCAAGGGGGGCCTACCTCCCCCCCCCCCCCCTCAGTAGTTAAGAGTGTAAAAAAGCCCGGTACCAATAGGGTTAAGGATATCATCACCATTAGGCAATTAAACATTAATCATTTTGATTCTCCATTTTACTATAAATTTTTAATAGTTTAACAAATTATCATTAAGCTTATAAATGCTAATGATCATGCGTTAAACTGTTAAAAAGTTCTTTAGTTTTAGTCTCCATCTTCGTGCTTTGCTGATTTGCTTATTTCTAAATCCGACACTGTATTCGAAATTGACGACTTTAGTTCTTTTGTTTTATTGCTTTTTATTGCTTTTGCTTGGTTTTAAAGCATGTTTCGGATCCCCTACTGAAAATAGGCTATTGACCGTTTCAAACTCGCCACTTTTTTTTTAAATGTTCTCCGATAGAAATCCTAGGGAAATATGCTGAATTTGTGATGTTACTAAGGAGAGCTTGCCTGACAGCAATTTTCTTATCAGGCCTGTGGTGAGTCTACAGGTAGGTAATAACTAAATACACATTACTCTTTTTAAAAGAAAAATGTTTATAAGAAAATGAGCCTCATGAAGGTCAAAAACTTAAGAAAATGTTAAGAAAATCTTGAGATGTCTAGCAACAATAATTTTTTTCTCCAGGCAAAATGAAAATAACAGGTACAAGATATGTACATTATGCTTTCACTGTTAAAGTTCTGACCCAAAACTTAGTAACAAAGGACATAACAGTATATACTCTTCAAAACACTGTAAAAACCATGTAATAAGATGGAGTCATCGTTTAAATTTGTTAAACTCTCTGGAAGGGAAATCCTTTCCGGAAATTTTCCGGCAAAAGTTCTGTTTTTCCGGAAATGGTGTAAAATCCGGACTCGAAAAAAAGGTATGGTTAACAAACTTTCATGTGCAGCCTACATCTTAAACAATGAACAAAATACAGCAAAACAATAGCTAGTAATTTCTAATCAACATAAGATATAGGACTGAAATTTTTCGCAGATTACGTAATATAGGTAAATGTTGAATGTGACAAAGGAACACATCCAAAGCTTGAATACAACAGAAGTTACAGGGGTCAAACATGAGGGTTTGCAGGCCTTCCTGGGGATATTTTGCATAAATGTTAAAACTGCACCAAATTTATTTTTGATGATGTTGAACCAAAGTTGACGGAATCGTACCAACTGTTGATTGTAGGTATCTGAGGCTAATATAAGAAAGAAATTTTTTTTTTTGTATACAGTTTCTTATTATATCTCTTTAACACATAACTACATACAACGATATGTAAGTGAAGTTCTGTCTTAGACAGTCTATATAACACAAGCTAGTATTTCAGTGTTTCCTTGTCTGTTATCTGCAATAAAAACATATAAGAATTATTTTTTGTTCAATATCAGAATTTTGAGATTGCAATTTTGAGGTTGAGGTTTTGAGGTTGAAAGGTTGAGATTTCAACCTTTCTTAGTCATTCTGTTGTCGCGAATTTGGTAAACAAGTTGCGAAACAGGATTCCCGATCCCTTAATTCGATCGTTGGATGCCATTCCAAATTTGACCACACTCAAATCTCCCTTACATGCTTTATCACATTTGTGCAAAATATTTTGAATTTAGAATTTGTACCTCAGGATATCTATAGGTGAGCATTGGGTTTTCAGCTTCAGAAAAGTATATAGGGTTTAGGCTTAAAAACAATTTGTCAACTTAACTTTAAAGATAGATATTACTGTTTTTTGCTTTGCCAATTAAACATTTGTAGATACTCTAAACCATTTTTTTTTTAGTTCATCTCTTCAAACCAGTCAACAAAACGAAAGCTCCTAAAAACATTCGGCGAACAAACTCTTTAGAAACTTTATCAAGCTATATTAATGGGCAATGGCCACGTGAAAATCCAAACAATCCAACAAGTCCCCCAGCAACAATTACTAATCAACAATATGCTACAAACAAATCTACTCAGGTAAGGGTTCGTCTCAAAAATTCGCTTAAATTCGCTTCACAAATTGCTTCATTTTCACCTCAGATAAAGTGTTATTGTGCATACACAGTATGCACAATAACACTTAATCTGAGATGAAAATTGACAGGAATGAAGCGAATTTATCAAGCAAAAGGGCCCATCTACAAAATTCGTATCACAAATCGTACCCTTTTCTTTGTGCATACTAAGTAGGCTCAAAAACACTCCTTCTGTACGAACTTTGATAAGAATTTCCATGCAGATTTTGTGGATAGTCCTAATTCTGTTTGCTTTTTTCAACAGTTTTTAATGCAAAGAACTGCCAAAATATATAAAATAGAAAGCTTTAAGAAAATTTTATGTTGTTTTTAAACTTTTCTATGTGAAGAGAAAGATTTCATCATCTTCTGAAGGACAAAAAGCGTAGTAAAATACGCCATCCATATCATCTGTATGCATTCGGTAAGTCCTTAGAGATTACTTACTAGATTGCTTCTAGAGCTTTGAAAACTCAAAACACTTGTTTTTTTAATTTATTTCTTAGACACCATGGGATGAAAATTATGCCGGTGAAGAACCCAGTTATCCGGGCATTGATCACAGAAAAACTTCATCTATTGGTGCTGCTGGTTCTAAGGAGGCAAGTAGAACACTGGTGTTCTTTGTTTTATTAATTTTATAATTTTAACTTAGAGTTTTTGATATTACTCATGTATTTATTATCTGGATTGTCTAACAAAATTTAAGCTGAAAATATTTGTATGAACCTGATCCCTTTGAATTTGGCTTTAACAATCGTTTTTCTGAATTGTCGTTACCGCCAGAGGTTTTATGAGGCAACAGATAGTTTGTCTAATCCAAGATTTCACATTTAAGCCTTGTTTTTAATGTTGTACTAGACTATCAAGTTCAGTTTTATTTGTAATACGTTATTTTAACGTTTTTTATATTGCATATTTATCTACTTTGTATACGATTATCAAACATTATGTTCATTTGTAAGTGCATTGATAAACAAATGTAATAAGGAAAATTGCCACTTTTTTCGTGACCACTTTGTCTCTCTCAACGCCGTCATTTGTTGTCAAATCAAACCTGTGTTAGCACTTGCAAGCTTTAAGGGCCACTATTGGAGAAAAGGTCTCATCTGGCCAACCCTCTTAAGTCATTACTATCAATCTCTGTGAGCTCAATTCATAACCCTAAGGACTAACGTGAAGACTTACACGATTTGCATTTTGCTTGTTAGTTTTATAACAGGATACCATCTGTGTTTAGATATTTCGTGAATGTTTAAAAAGGACTAAACAAAATTCAGCACTACCATATCATGGTAAACAATCACCAGTTCAAGGAGATCACTCTGCTGTCAGCTCATCTTTTTACACGGCATCAAAACCTGTATCTATACCTCAAGTTCCTTCAAGTCCTAAATATCCAAGCTTACATACCAGACGAAGTGTAGAAGGTTTGAATATTGAATTAGAAGGTTTAGAGCTGGGTGGTAAAGAAGAATATGTAAGTTTGTGGGATAGGGACCGTCTACAAATTTCGTATCATGATACAAACCATTTTCATAACTGAAGAGTTTTTTGTGCATACAAAGTCAAAGTGGCCACTTGTCCTGGAAGTCCTGAAAATGTTCTGGAAATTGTCCTAAATGACCTATTTCTTGACGGGGTGTATGATGTTTTCAAAAATTACTAAAATTTTGATAGTTTGTTTTCATTTTTAGCCAATATAGTGGAGGGGAAACCGAAAATTCCCACAGTCTGACCGGTCCAGTGGGTCTTCCCTTAGTCACAAAATATGACCCGCACTTTCCCAATATAGTATAGTTTTTGAAAAATATTTATTCTTTCTTTGCTTGCTTGGATATTCATTATAGAATAGGTATTTGAATTGTATAAAACTGTTGCAGGCCTTGCTGTGAGAGGTGTGCGATTGCGCACCTACAGCTCACCTAAACAGCCACTTAGTAGCATTCTTTATCGCTTATTTAAAATGTCAAAGTAGCCTGGGTGTTCCGTGGTAATCTTGTGCTCATTTGCTGCAAAATCACTCTTTTAAAATGAGTAAGCTTCAGCTATATAATTTCATTGAAGTTATCGCTTGAATATTGTTTCAAGGAGCTATCAAATTTTTATTTGATCAAACACTGCCTAATTTTTGTTGCTTTATTTGATTTTCTAATTTTTCATTAAAGAATTAGGTGCTCGAAAAGAGCATCTCAAGCTTCTAAGGTTCTAAGCATCTGCAATTTACTCGCAACAAGGCCTTTGTTGGTTGTGTTTGGGGGATAACGCGTAGCAGGGGCCAGTTTTATTATTTCTTGCTATGTGATGCTGCTAATATGTTCTGGAAAAAATGCAAAAATGTCCTGGAATTGTCCTGAAATTTATATCTTGGAAAATAGTGGCCACCCTGTAAAGTATGCACAAAAACACTCCTGTATGAAAATTGCTACGAATTTCCATACGAATTTTGTGGACGGTCCCTAAGATACCGTCGTACCATTTTCATAATAGAAGAAGGGTCTTTGTGCATACTAATTGTGCACAAAAACACTCTTTCTGAATGAAAATTGATAAAAAATTCTATACTATTTTGTGGACGGTCTCTGATATAAAAAACATACTTCATAAAATTAAATTGAATTACTAATACTATTCGTAAACTTCTTTCGGTCTACTGCTATATAGATTTGGTTGTCAATATAATATGATATAAGTTAAGGAACCGTCCACAGAATAAGTATGCACAAAGATCCTTCTTCTGAATGAAAATTGATGCTAATTTCCATACGAATTCCATACACATGGCCCCTTATTTCGTAGCAGTTCCTTTGATAAATTCTACTAGCTTATCTAGTCTAGCATAACTATTTCCTCTAAATTGTTTTAGGTGTTTGCACGTACTCCACCACAAGGCCGACGACCTCCAATACCTCTCAGCGTTGATATGCACACTCAGACTGAAAATATTATGAATATATATTCACCACCTGTTAATAGTAGAGATAAAAGAAGTCAATCACTGTCACCATCATGGCCTGTAATACCAGGTGAAGAAGAAAATATATCACCTGTAAAAGAACCTGTTTTACAAAATCGTAGTTTATCTGCTGATTCAGCAATACCAACAAAGGAAAGAGAATCGCCTGGTGATAATGGTTCGTCCTTAGTACCAAAATATGCTTCTTCTCCAAAGCCTAATAATTCTTTTTGGTTTGCTAGAGGACCACCTGATGGAGCTGAAAAAGTTACATTAAGTGTAGAAGATATAGAAAGGTAAGAAACCGTCCACAAATTCGAATGAATTTTCATGCAGAAGGAATGTTTTTGTGCATAATTAGTATGCAAAAAAACACTTCTCAAAAATTCGCTTTATAAATTCGCTTCATTTCTGTCAATTTTTATGACAGGCGAAGTGTTATTGTGCATACTTTGTATGCACAATAACACTTCATCTGAAGTGAAAACGTAGCGATTTGTAAAGCGAATTTTTGAGACGAACCCTAAGTTTTCCTCCGTTGAAATCTGGTTGTGTTTAATAGTTGAAAACGTTTAAAACCAACAATTCTGTATTGATTTACCGTCGTTTATAAAAGGCTAACAAGCCAGTAACAAGCGGTACAAACCAGTAACAACCCAGTAACAATCGGGTTTGATTTGAAAAACTTGGAAACGGTCAGAGCCTTGTCCTTAGGTAATTTCAAAATCGGAACACTTGATGAAAAACGTGTGCACACTAGCAACATATTCATTTTGCTAATTACAAATCCGAAGGCTAGACTTTCACACGGGAAGCTAGGTGTTACCACGAAAGCAATTAATTAGCAATAACTTTGTCAATTTTTAATTTGTTTTCAATTTATAAAAGAAAAGTGTTTGTATTATATCAGGCATATGAGAGGATTATATCTAATTCTTTATCCTGTATAATATTGGATCCACATCAACATTCGCGATAAGTGAACCTTTTTAGATATACCTATTTTTGATGTTTAAAAAAAATAATTCTGTCTGTGTTCCGATAGTCCAAAAACCAGTTGTTCTTGGGTTGTTCCGCTTGTTACTAGGTTGTTCCGCTTGTTACTTCGTTGTTACTTATGGAGTCAGATTGCTGGATATAAATCGATACTCCACATTCGTGTTGCGTATACCGAACTGCAGCGGAATTATGTCATGTAGTTTATCGATGTAGTCGACGTATATGTACTTAGCAGTCGGGCATACAGTGAATCGTGGCATGTATTTAGTCAGGGCATACAGTGAATTGGGCATGTATTTAGTCGGGGCATACAGTGAGTCGAGGCACGTAGTTAGTCGGGGCATGTAGTTAGTCGGGCATGTACTTAGTCGGGGGATGTATTTAGTTGTAGCATGTATTTAGTGAGGGCACGTACTTAGTCGAGGGATTTTTTACTCGTACACTTAAACCAATCATAGTTTGATGATGACAAATACACCCAATTGAGCACACATATTCTGTACATAAGAATAGTAGTCACTTGCAAGCTTTGTTAACGTTTCTTCAGGTAGCTTCATTGTTTTGAAGCTGAGAAGTTTAAAAAATTCGAAATTCATTGTTCATGCCCAAAGTTTGCATTATTGGTATATTGATTACTCAATAGTCGCGTGCAAAGCGTGAAATTTAACATAGTTTTTTAGGAAACCAACTGGCAGAAGATGCATTTGTAAAATTCTAGTGAGGTCCGGAAACTTCGAGTTAAAAAGTTAGTTAAAAAAGTTCGAGTTATTACGTTATAACTCGAACGTTTTTAAGCTTTTCATTTTTTTGCAAAAACCATTAACTCAAAGTTTTTGCCGGAAAAAACTTTGAGTTAATCATGCACCATAAATTAAGAGACAACGTTGCTTGAACATACTGTATTTAATGCACATATACATTTGCACTTAGAGCATTACATTAACTATTAATACAAAATTTCACACGAAGGGTTTTTGTAGCTTGTTTTTGTTTTGTAGTTTGTTTTGTCTTGTTTAAAAATTGAAAAAACCGTTACTGCTTGGGACTTTTTTGCTCGGGGTATATAGAAATCTATGTTATACCAGACCAGTTAATTTCACGGTGTCGAGATGTTTTTGAGGCAATTTAGTTTAGAACATGGTTATAGCTAATTTTTGGTAGTTATTGTTTGCTGTTTAAAAAATTCCTAAGAGCCTTGATTAAAGCAAATTTATACTCCTTCTACACTTTTCTTTTTTCAACCTCGTCCCTAGAGCCCTTTATCTCTTTCTGACAATTGTTGACGACGAGACGTTCTTTTCTGTGAAGGGCAAAAGGTGCTGGGATCGAGTTGGTTCTTTTTTATAAGAACCAGTAGATTTTGGCTGAAGCTCAATGTGCTTGATACACTTATAATGGTGAACATTCGTGCTAAGTTTAATGTTATAAAACTTAATTGGTTCAAAAATTAGTACTAAATGATGGCCTAAATTCCACGTGCGTCAATAACCGAAGTGAAATTTCAGTGAAACTTAGGTGATATGAAACTTCATGTAACGAACTCTTAGGAGCTGTCTTAATATTTATTTCATTATTCTGTCGTTTTCACCTAAGGAAGAATATCTTTTAGGGTTGCCACCATATCAGGAAAATCAAGGAATATCAGGAAATTTGAAAGTGACTCAGGGGAAATCAGGGACAAACACGAAAATTCACTAGAAATCAGGGAATTCAGTATGCCTGACCCAGTTTCTTCTTATAATGTTGCCTGTGTAACTTCTTTGAAGTTTCCCTAGGTTCTTGAAAGGTAAAATAGAATCGTAGGCAACTTTCTTTTTTTCATTCACGTTCTTTGTTAATGCATTCCTGCTGGTAATGCTTAATCTTAGTCTTGTTAGGTAAAAAATTCCTCTGTCATAGTTCGTACCCCCACCCCCACTTTTTAAAGGGGGGGGGGACTAAATTTTTGGGGAGTTATCTGAAGGGGGGAAAAAATAATAAAAAGGGGGTGCAACTGGAAGGAGGTGGAGACATCCTAAAAGGGGGGTCTGTGTCTTTTTCCAATTCCTTAGACTGGAAATCTCAGAAAATCTTGGAAAATTTCAGCTAAAAAGGGGATGGAATCACTGAAAGAGGGAGGATAGCGGCTATTTTTAAAAAGGGGAGGGAAAGAAAAAAAGAGCAGGGTGTCCTAAAAAGGGGGCTAAGACCTCCTTACGAACAATAGTCCGTGACTGGTAATTTGAAAGGAATAAGAAATCCCATAGATCTATGGGGGTTCATACCGTTTTTGTTTTAGAAGGTATGACGGCGGAATTGTTTACCTATGTAAACATTCTTTGAGTAAAATAAATTCAAAAAGACTGAATCGAGATATTTTGTTTTTAAACTGTTTTACCTTAAAGTCTTCTAAGTTAACCCTTAAATACCTGATAGTTACAAAGTGGTCACACACATTTTAACAGTCCTGAAGCAAACCGCTTCAGGGTTGTTTAAGTGTGTATGACCATTTGATAGACATCGGGCATTAAAGGGTTAAAATTAAAAGCCATGATCGTCAATACTACTTTATAGGAACTATAGAAAATATTGGGAAAGTGATCCTTAATATTGAGGTATTGGCCAGCATTTTGTTGTTTTATTTTAGTTACCTTGTACTGAAATTATTTATGTATTTCTTTATATTTAGCTCTGTTTCAAAGGTTGGTTGCAGTTCATGTCCTGATACAACTAAAGTAACAATACAATTTAGCAAAGATTCACCATTCTGTTCTCTTCCACCAGACCATTTATGTAAAAGCAAAAAGATCACGTGACTTGCTGTGCTTCCAAATGTAAAATAATATGTAAATGTAAAACCCAAATTTTTTTGGTAACTATTTATTTTGAAAGAAGATTCAGGTATCCTCCACCTAATTCGGATTAAAAATTGGATACTCTTTGCGTCACAAGAAGTGTCGTTTGAGATAAAATTGTTCGATTTTTGATAAGAATTTTATGTACTGGGATACTGAGATCTCTTTGTTTTCAAGTCTATATATATTTGCTGCACTGCATGGAGATATGATAACATTACTTAAAGAGTAGAAACTTTCGTGAGGGAAAAAATCGCGAAATATTTGGGATAAACTTTCGCGAATAGGTGCTTTCCAAATATTTCGCGAGTAGAGACTTTCGCGAATGGCTAAATAAAGAAACCTTTAATTTTCAAAACCAATAGAAATGAACTATTTCAGAGCTTTTTTAAAACAATTTTATAGAAGAATATAGAAAGAGCGACAATTTTCGATAATCTTAGATTAAAAGTAAGCTGCTGTAAATTTTTTAGAACATTTTTCAAATTTCGCGAAACCTCAAAAAAATTTGCGAGCATAAACTTTCGCTAATCGGTCAATATGGAATATTTCGCGTCGCTTTACATATTCGCGAAATTCGCGAAAGTTTCTACTCACGAAAGTATCTTGATTTCACTGGACCACATCTCATAAATATTTTGATGATATGCCATGAAATTAAAATCAGCATTTCCGTAATTCAATACAGTGGCGAGGTGCTTATTTTTTCTGATGGTGAACATATCAACTTCACGTCTTTTGTTCAAGTTTTAGTAAATATGCAAGTACTAATCCAGACCTTTTAAGCGTCTGCCAATCGGACACTGCCCCTTGAATTATGACGGTGCCCGTTCTTTATAATATAGTCATAAAAATAACTAGTTTTCTTTGAGATTGCCGTTATTCAAATAATCGGATCTTCGTAGTCTAGATTAGAATCCTACAATTCATCGTTTAATCATACAGTATCGAATTCGGTAAAAACTGTTTTAGTCATTTTATCAGCCATTAACATTTCACCCAATACAAATAACGTTAGGTACCGACTTACATAACTTTTTAGCTTAGTATATGGTATATCTTGTCAGGGGCTGTCAAAATTTGAATGGGAATTCGTATCAAATTCCATACAGAAGGAGTCCCTTTGTAAACACTTAGCATGCACAAAGACACTTATTCTGTGATGAAAATGGTCCGATTTTGGAATAGAATTTCGTAGACCTTGTAAACCTAATTTATTTCGTACATTGAGTCTAAGTGAGAACTTATGGTACATATAAACTAGGTACAGTTTTTCTGTTGAAGTTAACTTGATGCTTAACGCATATTGTAACGCTATTTTATCTGTATAAATAAGGAACTTATTTTAAAAAATCGCTTTATAGATTTGTTTTCATTCATATTAATTTCCATTCAGACGAACGTTTTTTGTGCATACGTTGTATGCATTTTGTTGCATGCGTTGTATGCATAATGACACTTCATCTGAGATAAAAAATAAAACGGTTTCTGAAACAATTTAAAGCGAATTTTTGAGACTGTATGCTACTGTATGCTAAAAATGCCATGCCAGTCGCAATAAGGCGCTTATTGTCTAAAATTGCGTATTATTAAAAGGGCACATAGCAAGCAGTCAGTGAAGTAGAATTTAGTAAGGGACCGTCCACAAAATTCGGATGGAAATTCGTATCAATTTTCATACGGAACAAGGGCACACTGAGTATGCACAAAGACACTTTTTCTGGTGATGAAAATAGTACTATTTGCGATAGGAATTTTGTGGCTGGTCCCTAAGCTAGTAATTTATCATCTTGAGTTACAATCTTAGTTAAGTTTTTGGTTATTTTGGCTTGAATATTTTAACTTACAGATTATTATTATTATATCGGATATCATCCTTTTTATCCAGAGATTTATTTTGAGTTTTTATCTCTTTTGGTTTTGATGGTAACGTGAATCGTACCATTTTCATCACAGAAGAAGTGTTCTATTCTACACAAAAGCGTATGCACAAAAACGCTTCTTCTGAATGAAAATTTATACGAATTTTCATTAGGGTTCGTCTCAAAAATTCGCTTAAATTCGCTTAGCAATTCGCTTCATAATTCGCTTCATTTTCATCTTAGA